>ML274660.1:5692-75192 GCA_005239495.1 Nicotiana undulata | reverse complement strand
CTAATGCGTATTGAGATTAATTAACTGGGTTTAGAATAGACCAGTCCCCTTAAACATTTTACTTCCTGATGGTTGCCTGCTTATTTTACCTTATTGAAGACATTTTGCTCTTGTACTATTTTGAAACAGTCTTGAAATTGTGTATTTGCTTCCCCTAGGGCTCTCTGATTTTTGTACTATTATGTTAAAGCTACTGGGTTTTCAAAAAATGCCTCATTCTGCTCAAAATCGTGTTATTTCGCATCCTTGTTTTGTATGTCATTCAAGTCACTACATTTTGATACCATTCCTTTTGCTACAGTTCTTCGAAAACTAATAGCTATTACTCTATGTTGAGCCACTGTATTTTATTTATTTATCCTTTAAAATCATTTCAAGCTCATGCTTTAATAACTTTCATCTATGTTTACTGAAAGCTTTTAATCACTGCCTATTTCTAAGTTTACTGCTGCCTTTAGCTACTGTATTCTGGTCACTTATCACTATTTTACTTCAAAAAAAAAATACTTTAATGATTTTCTGCTATGTTTTCTTGAAAAACTTTAAATCATTATACCTCTAAGTTTTTACCATTACCTTTAACTACTAAATTGCTGAAAGTCGCTATTTTGAATCACTCAATCTCAATCAAATCCTCTGCCTTCATTAAGTTTTCCAAATCAGATTCCTCTTGCGATTTACTGTTTTACTTAAAATTCCTGTTTTAAACTCCTATCATTGAGACTTTAAGTGTGTGTGAGACGTGCCAATTATGTGTCTACTTGTGGAGGGATCTATGAGCCTTTATTTGTCCCTATGTGTTCCTTCATATGTGAAGTCTTACTTGTTAGGCATGTCGCCTAGTATTTTATCCTTTAATCCTAGGGGTCCAGCCTAGCACTCACATTGTAGGATTAGTAGTCCTAAATACCCTCCGGGACTCATAGGATGGGACGGGTAATGGCACGCAATAAGCTTTCGTGACCAACACGCGCGCTTTAAATAACCTTTACGGGGTGGGAAGGGTAGAATACGGATATGATGACCGGTGCACTAATACCACATGTAGCCGCCTCCTCGAGGTGTGACATACCGGGTATTGCATTGAAGTGATATGTATTATTTTAAACCTACGACAATTCTTTTCAAATGTTTATGTTATTCAAAACCTTTAAAGATTTCCATACTTGTTTTAAATCCCCTCATATGTGAACCTTACTTGTTACTTGCTCATCGTCCAAATTCACAAACGTATTGGTTGGGACCCACAGTTCTGGATCTTGAGGGGTGCCTAATACCTTCCCCTTGGGATAATTTCAAGCCCTTACCCAATATCTGGTAACGCGAACTAGTTCATTAGTTGTCAACTCTAGGTTCCCTAACGTACCACAAAATCGTTAGGTGGCGACTCTTACTTAAACCTCTTCCTTTAAGGAGTTGTCTAGAATGTCATGAACCCGATCTCTCCGTACCTAACCCGTGCGATAGAAAAAGGGGGCGTGACACCGTGCGCACATCAATTGGAGCTACAGCCTATCTACTAGTTTATGGAACTGAAGGCGTAATACCCGCGGAAGTTGAAATCCCCTCCCTTCGGATCATTGTCGAAGCAGAAATTGAGGATGACGAATGGGTTAAAACCCGGTTGGAACAGGTAATTCTAATTGATAAGAAAAGAATGGTCGTAGTTTGCCACGTGCAGTTGTACCAGCAAAGAATGGCCCCCGCCTATAACAAGAAAGTGCGGCCTAGGAACTTCAAAGTGGGGCAACTTGTCTTAAGACGTATCCTCCCACACCATGAAGAAGCGAAAGGAAAATTCGCCCCGAATTGGAAATATCCATACATCATAAGGAAACTGCTTCCAAAAGGAGCATTGTACTTGGGAGACATCGAAAGAAATGATCCCGAAATGGCTGTCAATGCAGATTCAGTCAAAAGGTACTATGTTTGACCTTTTCGTAATGTGGATGCTCCCGATCAAAGTAACGAAGGCTTTCATTCACGCTACCCAAAACACTACCCAACTTTGTAAACCCATTTGAGCCGGTTACGTTTCTTTGATTACCCTCTTTGGAACCTGAAAGTGTTGTTGAAAAAAAAAGATGATGATAATGAAAAACAAAAGAGAAATCAAAACAAAAACCAAAACAAATGTTTTCCTAAACTACGTTCGATTTGATTCCGAAAGGATACGTAGGCAGCCTCCCCCTGGGGGTTCAGTCACACCACAATAAAATTCCACATTTCCCCAAGAGTTTAAGCTGGGGCAAATGTTATGTTTTTACCAAAAAATTCCAAAGTTGTAATTCAATCCAAATTCTTCCTACCCAAAACCCTGTGCAAGTCCTTCCGAACGATCGACAAAGATGTATAAAATTGGAGGATGCAGATGTTTGAAACCGATGCAAGCAATGAGAGAAATTAAAAGTGAGAGAGTCTTATCGGTGAAAACCCGCACGGGCACCGTGAGGCGACGGCGAGAAGAAAAGAAAAAATGAGAGAGTCTTATCGATGAAAATCCACACGGGCATCGTGAGGCGACGGTGAGCAGAGAAATTGAAAATGAGAGAGTCTTGTTAGTAAAACTCGCAAAGAGCACTACAAGGCGATGGTGAGAAGAGAAACAAGAGAGGTTAGTTGGAGAAAACCCGCAAAGGGCGCCACTAATCGAAAAGGATAATGGATCACGGACATGGACACAGCCCGGGGAAAGGTTTCTCGATCTCGGGGTATTAGTCGTGATGAATTTCTGAGAGTTGGATAGTCTACACAGATCAGGCATCCAGTCCAAAAGGCATGTCATGTTCATTGAAGCCCACATACACTCCAGATAAGTCCTTCTTTCCTTTCCCCCGAAAGGGATACCTTTTGTTTAAATTCATTGTCCGTTCTTTCATTTATTTCCCTTCAAATCCCTTTCGGTCTAACTCTGTATCCGAAACTAAGGCAAAGAAAGGATGGAAAAACTAATTTACAAGATTTCATTTGGCACGGGTTAATATGCAAAAGGCGCTCAGCCTCATCAAAGGCATCAAGTCAATCCTCGACAAGCCTTAGCGGCCGATACTTCAAACTCAAAACCCTTGAAAGGAGAAAATCAAATCGAAGCGCCTATAAAGGCAGATGAAATGAAAGGTTGATTCCCACGTGGCTAACCACCTCGGCAAAGTTTGAAAGGCTGAAGTATTCCCAAATGCTTCGAAGTAGAAATGAAAGTCCAATGAAGGCGAAATAAAGTTGGAACGGTTAAGTCCCACGTGACTAGCCATTGCAGCAAATCTGAGGAGCCCGAAGTTTACCGATGCTCCGGAAACCCAAAAGAAAACAAGTGAAAGGCCCGCAAAGGAAAAATAAAGTTGAAATGTCGGGTCCCACGTGATCGATCACCATGATAAAGTCTAGAAAAGCCAGGGTCTCCGGGTTTATAAATGAGACCCACTCCCCAGCAAGCAAGCAAGCGGTTTAGATCTTCGTCAAAAGTGCCGAGATCAAGTAGTTGAAATAATCAAGGCCGCAAAATCAACCACCGTTTCAAACTAACAAATCGTTCTTTGTTGAAATAAGTAACGGGTGCAACTCAAAAGCAAACTATGCAAAAAGCAGGTGCAACCAAAAGAAATTGCGCAAGGGCTAGAAGGAGCTTTTGCAGCATTGACTCCAAAAAGGGAAGTTTCCTCCAAAAAATCCTTTCCCGCATGCATATAATAAAATAAAAAGAAAAAGAAAAAAAAAAGAGAAAAAGAAAAAGAAAAAAAAAGAGAAAAAGAAAAAGAAGAAATGAAGTTGAAAATGATTCAAACCTAAAGTAGCATAGGGTCCCCTATCCCTAGATAAACCTTTTCCAAACAAAGGATATTCCATTCCTTAGTTGAGGAAAAATAGGGTCACATTCCCTAGTAGACACCAGCATAACCTGGTGATCCTTTTTCTGACAACAGCACAACCTGTTGATCATTTTCAGACACTGGCCTAGTGATCTCTTTTTCAGGCAACAACATAACCTGTTGACCTTTTTCAGACACCAACATAACCTGGTGATCTCTTTTTCTAACAACAGCATAACCTGTTGATCATTTCCAGACACTGGCATAACCCAGCGATCTCTTTTTCAGGCAACAACATAACCTGTTGACCTTTTTCAAACACCAGCATAACCTGATGATCTCTTTTCCTGACAACAGCATAACCTGTTGATCATTTCCAGACATTGGCATAACCTAGTAATCTCTTTTTCAGGCAACAACATACCCTGTTGACATTCCCAGACACCGGCATAACCTGGTGATATTGTCCTGACAATGGCATAACCCGTTGATCACTTCCTGACACTGGCATAACCCAGTGATCTTTTTTCTCAGGGAACAGCATAACCTGTTGACCTTCCCAGACACCGGCATAACCTGGTGATCTTTTCCTGACAACGGCATAACCCATTGATCTCTTCCTAAAAACTAGCATAACCCAGTGATCTTTTTTCTCAGGGAACAGCATAACCTGTTGACCTTCCCAGACACCGGCATAACCTGGTGATCTTTTCCTGACAACGGCATAACCCATTGATCTCTTCCTAAAAACTAGCATAACCCAGTGATCTCTTCTCCCCAGGCAACATCATAACCTGTTGACCTTTCCAGACACCGGCATAACCTGGTGATTTTTTTCTAACAACAGCATAACCTGTTGATCACTTCCTGACACTGGAATAACCTAGTGATCTCCTTTTTCCGGGCAACAACGTAACCTTTGACCTTTCCAGGTACCAGCATAACTTGGTGACCTCTTTCTTGACAACGTCATAACCCGTTGATCCTCCCCCAGACACCGTCACAACCCGGTGATCTTTTCTTGACGACAGCATAACCTGTCGATCTTTTCCAACATAGGGTCTCCAATCCCTAGTCGATTTTACTTTTAGGCATGGGGTATTCACTCCCTAGTCTACAATAACTCCGAGTACACCATTCCCGGCTTTTCATTGCTTTCAATAATAAAGTAGCATAGGTTTCGTTGCAATAACTCACGAAAATTTCCTAGTGAAAACTGGGGCAAAAAATTTCATTCGTTTGTTTTGATTTTGCACAAATTACAATGGATTCGAGATGACCAAAAGAAACGTCTCAATAAAGGAAGAAAAGGAAAGAGTTAGACCTCGAAATATAGAATCAGAAAAGATGTGGACCGCTCAAGACGAGTCGAAGTCACAAGTGGTGCATGTCCCTTCTTGATCCGAAAATGCTGAAGAAGATTGAACCAGCGTCTACAACTAACAAGGATCAAGGTCCAGATCAAGTCTGTATAAAAGCAGCCAAGACTCAAGATCAGGCTTCAACAGACTAATAGATAGGACTCTTGTAACTCATAGTTGATAGGTTTAGCTTAGTCTTTTTTATTTTTGCTACTTTGGTGTAATAAGGAGCTCAACAACAGTAACAGCAGCAACCGCAGTGAAACACAGTTACCCGGTAGCCCCAGCTACCAAAACTTCCATAACTACACTGACTTGATTCCTTTATAGTCAAGGATATGTAGGCAACCTTTGAAGTAGGGTTAAGTCAAACTTTTCAAAAACGCTTCACAATGGAGTATGCGAATGGGTAAAGTCGTTCGTAACTGCTCACTTTGTCTTTGCCCGAAAACTCTTCATGTTTCCGAGCAAAGAGGGGCAGCTGTGAGCACGTGATTTTTCAACCACCATATACTCTTACAAAATTCAATAAAATAAATTAATTTTACAAAATTTGTTGAATTTTAGTGGTAATTGTGAATTGTTTTGCATTGCATATTCATAAGTCGTCTCTTAAAATTATTAAAAATTGCATAATTAGGTGCATCACTATTATCAAGGAATTATAAATTCATAATTAATTGAATTAAATAACGAACGAATAATGATTATTTGATGTAATGTAGTTTTGATAACTAATTTCTAAAATTAATCATTTTTATGGATTTAATTAGGAGTATTAAATTGATTTTTTTAAATCTAAATTAATTAATTCATAAATAGACAAATTAAGTTAGAATTAATTACTACACTTTTTTATTAAGTGTTGATTTAATTAGCTTAATAGGAAAATTAAGCCTAAAATCGGACATGGGCCAAGAAGTACCCAAACCCAATCCTTTCTCTACACAAACAAACTACCCAAGCCCAATCGGTTAAACTCGGCCGGCCCCAGCCCTGTCCAAACGACCCCGTTTTAATTAGTGAATTCATCCCAACCGTTGATTTATTTTGATCTAACGGCTGGGAACTCCCAAACCCTTCAATATTTAACTGTCCCCAAACACCCCCTACCCCCATTCACGATGTTTAACACCCCCCAAGCCTCTCCCTCTCTCATCTGTCTCTCTAAATTCTCACTGGCGTCCGTCGTACCCCCACCCATCTCCGCCAATCAGAAATCGCCTGCCGGCGGCGGAGCTTCTCCAAACCGACCCAAAATCTCACCAGGTAATCCCCTCTTCCTCCTCAACCACCCTCTAAACTCCATTCCTCCAAAAACCCTACCAAAAAGGAGCAATTTTAGATCTGAGAAACTCAGAACCCTAGAAAACCAATCCATGCCACTTCAAAGACTTTCGTTGGCTCAGACTCACGTGAGTCACTTGCTCTTCACAAGAGCAAGTGATTCACGTGGGTTTGATTCAATTTGAACCTCACCGGAGTCCGGCCAAACTCCAGCAAGCCGTCGGAATATGACCAAATCCCTCCTAACTGACGGGTATCCCTTTGAAACCTCGTTCTTTTCTTAAATTTTACTTGTTTGAACGTCAATTCATCACTGACTTAGCTTCCTAAAACCTAGGGTTTCTAGTTTATGATTTTGTGTGTGAATTGATATGTTCCCTGCTTTAAATTATTAAATGCGTTTTTTAAAACTTACATGACTCGATTAATTTGATATTGCTGCATGTTTTGTTTGCTTCTTTCTTTAGTATGTTTCTTCTCAAAACCCCATCTACTGATCTTAGATAATAGTCCTAATGCTGAAATTAGCTCTAGCTTCCTAATCTAATGTGAGTTATTGATCAGTAAAATTTCATAGAGATTCTTGTTTAGCTATTAGGAAGATTCTGTAACTTGAGTTTAGGATAGTGTACTGATTTTGCATGATTTAATCGACTCTAGCTATTTGTTTAAGTTTTGAGTTTGCTCTATTCTGATTATTCTCCTTTGCCAAAATTATATGTTCACTCAATTGCCACCTTAGTCTTAATTGTGTATGTTTTAGGACTATCTAAAATAAGGACTGCCTAAATTAATACGCCTAAGGTTCACATGCAAATAACTCTAATTAACTACTAACCTTGGTTATGTCATTCACCTAAGCTAACCGATCAAGTAGTTATGAGTAATTTGATTAGGAAGTGACTAGCTAAGCTTAAGTTGGAAATTAAGGTAAGCCATAGTTAACTAGGTCTACTGACTCAACCTCCTAAATCACTTGACTCAAGCTTTCCTAATTTAGACAGATAATCAAGTTAATTGCAACTTCATTAGTGGTTAATTATTGAGTTAATCACCCAATTAGGATAAAAATCAGTCAACATCCAATTAGATAATAATCTAATCCTTAATTACTAAAAGAGTAATTTCAAGGACATTAAGGGATAAATTAGGACTTTCAATTGAAGAATCTTGGGTGTAACAACCCAAGAAACTTCTAGAATTAAGAAAAACTCACAAAATCAGATTTTTAGAGGGTAAAACAGTAACTTTAAAAGGGGATAAAGGCTGAAATTAATGGAATGTTCTAGAAGGAGGTACAGTTGTCCAATAGGATAAGGTTAGAGAGTTGTACCTGTACTATTTCAGCCAAATTAGATAAGGAATATGCTAAAAGGATGTTGTTCTAAAATTACCTATAAAAGGACTAAGGTATTCTGAAAATAGGGTGACAAAAAATCTGAGAAATAGACTTTGGATAGCTGAAAAGACTCTACAAAAATCTGAAGATAGAAATTTTACACACACACACCTAGTAGATCTTACACTCAAAGAAAAAATGCAGAAAATATTTTAAAATTGGTCTCCTCTTCAATCTTGGTATTTTGGAACAAGGGTTGTGGCTACTGTTTCTTTTTTTCCGAAATTATAAGCTTTTGGGTAAAACATCTGGGGGGTTTCTTGCTGAATATTCCTGGGTTTCTTCACTGCTGGTTTTGTCGTTGTTGCTGTGTTGAACTTTCTTAAGTTCTGGTTTCCTTTGACCTTGTTTGGTCATATTCTGCTGATTTTCTTAAGAAAGGTATGTAACAATGTTACCTTAATAAAATTGTTATTTTGAGGCTTAAAAATATGTGTGCTTGTTGTTTTTCTTTTGTTCTATTGATAAACTAGAGTCTTAAATTCCGGGATTGGTTGTGTTGATCCTTATCTGATATTGTTTAATCTCTGTTTCTGGGGTTTTTTTGCTGAATATTCCTGGGTTTCTTCACTGCTGGTTTTGTCGTTGTTGCTGTGTTGAACTTTCTTAAGTTCTGGTTTCCTTTGACCTTGTTTGGTCATATTCTGCTGATTTTCTTAAGAAAGGTATGTAACAATGTTACCTTAATAAAATTGTTATTTTGAGGCTTAAAAATATGTGTGCTTGTTGTTTTTCTTTTGTTCTATTGATAAACTAGAGTCTTAAATTCCGGGATTGGTTGTGTTGATCCTTATCTGATATTGTTTAATCTCTGTTTCTGGGGTTTTTTTGCTGAATATTCCTGGGTTTCTTCACTGCTGGTTTTGTCGTTGTTGCTGTGTTGAACTTTCTTAAGTTCTGGTTTCCTTTGACCTTGTTTGGTCATATTTTGCTGATTTTCTTAAGAAAGGTATGTAACAATGTTACCTTAATAAAATTGTTATTTTGAGGCTTAAAAATATGTGTGCTTGTTGTTTTTCTTTGGTTCTATTGATAAACTAGAGTCTTAAATTTCGGGATTGGTTGTGTTGATCCTTATCTGATATTGTTTAATCTCTGTTAGAACTTAAGCTTACAAATATGTGAATCTAATTCTAAGAATGTTTGTAAGTATCTGCTGAAACTTATCTGAGTATTTGAGGCCTACTTAGAGTCATATAGAGTACAAATGTTTAAATATCTAGTAATTGACATTAAGGAAACGAATCTGACCCCTTAAATGGCCAGATTCGTTCCAAAAAATGCACAAATCTGTTCTTATCTTTTCTTAGACAAAAAATATACAAAACTACAGATTTTCTAAAGTTACATAGGTACTGCTGGGCTTGCAAAGGAGCAACAGCTTCTTTATGTCATTTTATTTATTATCTCATTTTAGGAAATTGTATTTCGTAGTAAAATGATAATGTAACAGTATGGATTCTATATTTTTTTTTTGTTGTAAATATGGACTGGACATTCTAAAAGGGATATTCAGTTTTATTTTTTTTCTTTTATTAATGTGAAATCCCCTTTGAAATTGGGCCAGCTTGATAGAACAACCCATTAAGGCTCGGATCAAGCTAAACCCCCTAGGCCATTGGGCCAAAAGGGGGTGTATAAGCCCAAAGCTTAAAACTGCTTACTCTAAGAAGTAATACAATGTTAGTTAGGCATTTGATCATTTGGATTCAACTGAAGTTCCAAAGCATTTTTTTTTCTAAATCTTTTTTTGGTATAAATTTGTATTCAAATCAGTCTATCCGAAATATCCGTGTGAACACTTGTCGAAATTCTGGAAAACAATCATTTCAGATTTAATGACTTTCGAAAATATATAAACAGGAATTTGTAATTCAAAACATTTTAATTCATCTCACATCCTTTAGATTTTTTTGAATTTACAAAATAGACGTATAACACTCCCGTATAGGACCCAATACGTATAAATCATGATTTAAAAGGCATATATTTAGGCCATCTGAAATTGATAAAATTGTTAAGTCAATGTTCTACTATAGCTAAATATGTTCACTTGACTCTTTAAATATGTTATTTGTGAATCAGTAATCTGTTAGATTTCTTGTAAACATTTCATTATTGACATGCTTTCTTTAATGGAATTGTACAGCTTTACTTATTTCGCAAATAGCCAAACTAGGATTGACCAAGAGGGTTAAAATGATAAACTGGGCTAAAACATGGCCATAGCCCAAATATTTGTCCTTTAAATTAGTGAACTTAACCTTAGACAACTTTCTACATATCCTTTAGGTTGAAAAGACTCCCTTTTAGATTAAAATTGTCAATAATAGAAAATCGCCTCAAATAGGCATTTTTACCGTCATGATCATAATCATGATTATATCACCTACACTCGGGTGTGGCAAGTCGTGCCCCCGACTCTAACTTCATACAATGATAAAATCACACGTAGCAATCGCGGGTGCATTTCATGTGACACGGTTGTGATGTGTCCAAAAACAACAAGTGAACGCCATCGTGACTTGTTCCAGGATAAATTCATGAAAATCAAAAGTGGTCTATATGCATATGCCGTAAGCTAAAAATACCTCTTTTAAATAAAAGTTCTGAAATTTAGAGAATAATTAAATATCGCCTCAAAAAGGCATTTTTAACTGTCACGACCATAGTCGTGACTATATAATCTACACTCGGGTGTGGCAACTCATGTCCCCGACTAACTCAAAACAATAATAAAAATTACATGTTGTAATTGTGGGTACATTTCGTGTGGCGCGGTTGCAATGTGTCCAAAAACAAACAAGTGCACGCCATCGTGACTTGTTTCAAGATAAATCCATAAATATTAAAAGCGGCTAAAAGTTAAAAAGGCTAAACGCACAATAGGCTAAAACACGTAAATAATCAGATAACTTAGGCCAAATATTAATAGTTAAGCGACCGTGCTAGAACCACGGACGGGAATGGCTAACACCTTCTCCCGAGTTAACAGAATTCCTTACTCGAATTTCTGGTCGCAGACAACTTAAAACAGAGTCTAAAATTCCCTGGAACATTGTCAAAAATCCGGGTGGCGACTCTGAAAACTAAAATAAAAATCCCAAATTCGAATAATATCACTTAAAGTGGAAAAACTCCCTTATTGCCTTTTATTATATGGGGTGAAAAAAGGAGGTTTGACATCAATTATTTTCGAGCTTATAATTCCACATGAAGCAATTTAGAACTAATATGAATTCCCTGTTAATCACTTAATCTTAGAGGTTTAGTAGATTGACACACTTATATAAGCTGGCAGCGGTGCAGTGTCGGGTTCGTGGCATTAGCGTGCATGGTTTTTGGTACTGAAGAAATAAAAAACAACCAATGGATGCAGGCTATGAAGTTCAATTGGAGCAATTATAAATTAAATACTAAAATAAACCATGTTAAGGCATGCTCTATGTTTGTTAGAAAGGAATATTCGTAACGCATTTGGTCTTTGAAGTAAATTTTAGTAAGCAAGCATATTTGAATTAGAATTTTCTTTTCAAAAGCAAAATTAAGAAAGCTGGAAATGTAACTCATTGCGGTGCATTTCTATCAATGGAGTCATGCAATAGTAATTCCATTATTCGTTTTGTTCACATTATAACAATATCCCTAGATTAACAAACATGCATTAATGATATAACGCATATATTTGTACTGTAATAACATCTTCAAAATAATAAGTTTACATCTTGAAAAACTAATGCGAGCTAAGATGAAAGAAATTGTATTAAAATTTAACATAATGTTGGGAGGATCAAGTGGTAATATTAAGTTTATGGGATATTATGGAAATTAAGTTTGGCTTGGTTTTAGTTCTTGACAACCAAAGACAACATTTTACTCGTTTCGGGAAATTTTTATTTCTTTTTTTGAGGAACAATATTATTTAAACAATCAAGCAATTTCCTCTAGGCTTCTTTGAAAATGAGCGACGTTGACGTATATGTGACATCGTGAGATTGCGGTCCTTAAAGGATTAATGGCGCAAAAAACAAAATGATGACGAGCTGATATGATTTTATTCGGAAAAGAAATTTTCATACAATCTTATTTGGTGTTTATGTTAAACTAATTAATAAATGAATAATATGTAATTTCAGATAATTATTTTTAGTTAATATAGTTAATAAGGACTTAGGAGTATATATTTTAATCTTATTTTATCAGTTAATCATAATAAATTTACAATTTGGTGCAAACACCTAGTACAAGTAAATATATTTTGTTGCATTTGCATACTAACTTTAGGATAAAATCAATAAAAAATAAAATAATTAAGATAGTAAGCATCAATTGCCTTTTGTTTCATCTCATTTTGAGCATTTTACTTGTACATTGGCTAGATTCCATCCAACTCTGCTTCTAATTAACTTACTAAATAACTAGATATTTGCTAGATCTCAGAATTGTCCAAATTCAGCATAATGGTAAAATAATAGGAGCATAATCTATCCTGGACTTGAGAAATCGTTAGAAAATTGCTTTTATATATTTTAAGATTGATTGGGGCCACTAATATTATACTTGGAACTAATACTTTAATTTCTTCATGAGAAATTATCTATACAAAAAAAACCATTTAAACTTGTTTCTCCGACTCTCCATCTTTTAGCTACCTTCTAAAATCTCTAACTTCTTTCTTTATATACTTTTTTTTTTTTTTGGTGTGTGTGGGGGAGGGGTTGGGTTTTTGCCGTCTTCAATTGGTGTTGGAAAATATTGAAAGCAACAAAAAGATAGAAAATGACATGATATCATGACAAGTGAAAATTTTGACACCAGCAAAAGTGTAGTAATATTAAATATAAATAAGATACTTTTTTCTTTAACTAGATTTTCGGTTCAAATTTTGGAAATGAAGAAATTATTAATAGTAATATTTCTTGAATTTTTAAAATTTAATAATTTTCATTTGGAAAAAGTGAAAATTTTGAAGTTGTAGGTTGATGATAAGATTGCATGAGAATGAGACCACAATTTTCGACCGATTCCCGTAATCCATCCAGATTTCAGGATCCGATTTCCCAAACTTCTTATAGAGCAACTTATTCAGTGTTAATGAACAAGATTTCACGTAACAAAAAATTGTCACGGGCCAATTTTTTCTTCGTCTCTATATCCTTCGGTCAAAATCAAACGCCCGATATTTCCTCATCAACGACTTCTTCTCCCCTCCTCATCATCCCAGAATCAAATGCTTTCTGATAAGACTCATTAATAAAAATAAAATTTGTATCGCTTAACCAGGTTAGTTGGTAAAAATTTAAAAATATTACTTGCTATTGTGTGCACCATTTTTCCCCCCTAAAGCTTTACGCCTTTAGGTGGGGCATTCGCCATTTTGTTCTCAAAGAAGTTATGCAATAATTGTCAATATTATGATCATATATGCCGGAAATAATATATGTAATTATTACTCCCTTCGCTCCGGTTTATGTGAACCTATTTTTTTTTTTGGTATGTTCCAAAAAGAAAGACTCTTTTTTAAATTTGAAAATAAATTAGCTTGAACGTCCAATTCTAACATGGATGAGAAGTTTTTATAACTACACAAAAACTCTGAGAAGTTTACCACAAGTTTAAAAATAATTATAGCCATACAAATATTCTGACTTGTTTAGACCACAAATTTCAGATGTGTTAATTTTTTCTTGAACTTCATGTCCAGTCAATTAAATTCACATAAATCGAAACAGAGGATAGTTTATGTTAAAGATAGATTATTTTAAAGGTTTAATTTATTCCGTTGGTTACAATTATCCATACATTGCTAATACAATTATTTTTATTTTATATTTATGCCACATAAAATTATGGTTAATTAACTTATGCGAGTATTACTAATACAGAGTTTAATAAGGCCAAACAAATATACATTAAATTACGTGACGATTAATGTTTTATCATACAACATACATAATATAATGTTGCCCTAAGTACAGGTAAGTTTGGTTCTTTATTTCAGAATAATTGTCAAACACGACCCTCATCCCAAACCCACCTGATTCTCCACTATTTACTCTAATAACTTTTTCCCCCTTTATCTCTCACTTTCTCTTTCATTTTCGTCGGATCAAACCCTTTATAATATCACAGCCTAAGAACACTTCCATTAGTTCATGATCTGTTTTTTCCATAAGCAATGACAGCAACAGTTGCAGAAACCTTAAGCCCCATCTCAACTACAATCTGCAACCCAATTAAACCAACACGAGTTTGCTTTTCATACGCAGCTTACGCCAAAAATGTCGTACAACACCTCAAATCTTCCAACGTAATCGTCGAAAAAGGACTTTCCGACGTAGAATTCTCCTCCATTGAATCCACTTTCAACTTCACTTTCCCTCCTGATCTCCGTTCCATCCTTCAAGAAGGTCTCCCCACTGGCTCTGGATTTCCCAACTGGCGATCCTCGTCACAACAACAACTAGAAATCCTGAAAAATCTCCCGATCTTGAGTTTGTGTAAAGAAGTGAAGAAAAGGAACTTTTGGATTGATTCTTGGGGTGATAGGCCATTTGATAATGATCAAGCTGTGGGTATAGCAAACGGGTTCTTGAAAAAAGTTGCCCCTGTTCTTGTTCCCATTTATCAGCATTATTATATACCGTGTACGCCGTGTTTGGCTGGGAATCCTGTGTTTTACGTGCATGATGGGGAGGTTAAATTATGGAGCTTTGATATATCCGGTTTTTTTCAGCAAGTGGAATTTCAGAGCAATGGGATGATTTTGAGCAGACCAAGTTTGTTTAATTTGCTGAATGCGCCGGCATGGTCGGCGACGGAGGCGAGGAAGATTGAGTTTTGGACGGATATGACGGATATGGCGGCGGCGCGTGGCGGTGTAAAGCACCGGCGGTGGTGGAGTGAGGATCTTGAAGGGTATTTAGAGGATGTGTTTTTGAGGTTGACGGAAGCGGGGTGGAAAGAGAAGGATGTTAGAGAGATGATGATGGTGGACGGCGGCGGAGACGGCGATTCCGGTGGCTGGAGGAGACGAAGTGAAGCCGGCGTATTTGTCGACAAGAAAGGGGTGGAATCGCACGTGAGGTTATTGTCAAAGAGGTTATTACGTGCGGGGTGGAGCACGGAAGATGTGGTGGACTCTCTAGGGTCTCCAGAGGAAATATGTCCAGAGGAGGATTCTTGCATTGATTTTTATCATAATTCAAGCTAAGGAATTTGCATTGTTTAGATCTGTATAAAGCATACAGTTTGATCAAAATGTGGTCTGGGAGTAGCAGTATACTTCATTTTTTTAGGGGTATAAATTAGTTGAAGTATTACACAACGGATAGAAAGATTGTTCTTTCCCACCTTCATTTTAATCATTCCCTATTTAAAATATACTGATTATTAATCGAAATTTGCATGAAAGGATCCTATCCATATTCCCATATTCACCCACTTGTCAATTGGATTTTAATTTTTTATTATAAAACTAGCCGTGAAAATATCTTTTTGTAGAAATGCAAGGTAAGGCTGTGTACGATAAATTCTTGTGGTCCGATCTTTCTTCGAACCTTCGCATAGCGTGAATTTAATGCACTAGGCTTCCTTTTATAGCAGTTCGGGTTTCAGCTGGTTCGTGAAATTTCTTTTTGCTATGTACCAATTCTACGCTTATAGCTATCTACTAATTCTACACTTTTATGTAGTGGATTCAACAAAGTCTAATGAATAGTATTAATTAGCCTCGCCAACTTTTAGCTACACTCTGCCTCACCTTACTCCTTTCACAAAAGTTTTTAGCAGATTTGATGGGTAATAAGTAGAATGCTTCTTAATTTATAATATCATATCCTTAAAACGTGATAGCGATAAGCATAATATATTAATATGCGTATAGATCGGAGGACTAATCCACATGCAAACCTCGGCGACCATTTCATATCTTAATTAATTGGTTGACTTCCGTGTCGATTTATTGCTTGATTAATTTTTTCTTTCTTTCTTTGGTGTCCGTTTTGCGATACGACTAATCTAAATTCGTAACTTAACAAATGTAGAAAAAAACTACTAAGACCTATTGCATTGACAGCCGTCCAATTAGTATTCGTGTACTTTAACATGGATTATGGAGAGCCCCAATAGTCCAAAATCCAAATGTAAGATAGTACTAGTTATGCAACGATATTTAATACAAAGTCTCTAATTAAAGCCAAATTTTCCATTTGTCTTTTCTTGATTTTCTTAGGAGCAGAGTGGTTAGGTAAATGAGTAGCTTAGCTGAACTGTTATTATGGAACTTTACCATATATTAGAAGAGCCAGATTTCCGGCCTGCTGCTTAGTGGGATTAACATTTCAACTGAGGACTATTTAGTCATTTGATTAAGTGCTCATCTTTGCTACGTGTCTTTCTAACTTGAAGGTGAAAATGCAGGTGTAACTATTCCTCCCCGCCTCTCCATCTGGCTCTTAAATATTTCACCTCTGCCCAGCTCTTGCACATTCCTCTACCATCACCAGTGAAGTTTAACGGCATACCCTGTTTTAGGGTTTTCGGTTTTCCTTTGCTTTGTTTGCTTCATCTGATCTCCTCTTCTTTTTTTCATTCTCGATCTTTATTCCATACCGAGCATTCTAGTTCTTACAGTTTCGGAGTTCTAAAGTCAAATCCCAAATCCATATTCTCTTATTACTTCTGTATGGTTCCTGTGATTAAATCTCTCAACTTCGGAAGTTGGTCCTTCTTGTCCTATTTCATCTTTGGTTTCTAACTTTTGCAACAGAGGAAAAATGCGGCGACTCCTCTCAGTCTGTCCTTCTCAAAGGAATTTCCAAGTAAGGTGAAGTTGTAAAGAATCGCAGAAGAAGAGTATTATTTGGAACCTTCTGCTAGCCCAAGATCGTTAACTAACATTGAAAGATTCAACTAAAGAAGAAAAGCTTGAAAAGAGAAGAGAGATTTTTGAAAGAAGAACTCTATCATTGAAGAAGACTTTCTTGAATTTTGCTTGATTACAAATGAACAAGACACCCCCTATTTATACTAATCTAGATATGATTCTAGGTAATGTACAAGATTCTAGCAACCTTATCTTCTAACAACATTCTATAATATCTAGATATGTGTAACAACTCATAAATTCGGCTTAGTTATAAATGAGTTAAAGGAGTAGTAAGATTATATTTTGGACATATGAAGTCCTATCGAGATGATTATGACTGAAAATAGTTGTTTCAAAATCAAGATGGAAAGTGAGGTGCGTAAGATTCGAAAAAATCGACTAAGTTTGCAGAAGGTCCGTCTTCCAACAGTGTTTAGTGAAAATGTGTAAGAAATTCGGGAAAACTCAAAGCATTAAAGTTGTAGGCCTTTGGAATAGATTTCCAACGATATATAGTGGAGTCCAAATGGAGCTCTGTGCAAAAGGTTATGCCCGTTTTACAGAACACTGCATAACCACCGCGTTCGGCCGCGTTCCACCACGACCGCGGTTGTGAGGCAGTGCTCCAGTTGTTTGCCACGGCCGGGACCGCAGTCAGGTCTTCTGGGACGCGGTGGCCAACTTGGAAAGACATTTTAAGCCCTATTTCGTCTCTCACAGCCCCAAAACATAAAAACTTGCTCTAGAAAGGAAAGCTCTCAAAAACCTAACTCCTTAAGGGTCCCTCCACCACCCAAGGTAAGTTCTAATGGTGATTCTAAGTTTATCTCAATTCCCCAGCATCTTACTAACATGGGTGAACCCTCCAAATCATTCGATATTCGATTGGGACACCATTGTTGAGAGAAGGAACCCTAACACTCGAATTCAGGGGTATTGAACTTCAAAAAAGTAATGTTTTCACCCTATAATTGATTCCCACATTGGATAATGATTATAGACTCTAGTTCATGAGTTATGTGTTGATGAGTTTGATAGAAAATATGAATGACTATAGTTTTGGGTTGTTGATTTTTGATTATTTGTTAAGAGTGTTGTTTACCTTATGGGTGATAAAGAATGGTATTGATTATAGCCATTTGAGACATTGGAATTTATCTAGGAGTAAGAGAATGTATTATTGGGTGTAGAAACACCATTAATAAGGGTTGTGAAGATTTATGCCACTAAGTGTTTGATAAAATGCCTAAGGGACCAAAACATGAGTATTATTGCTAATATGAAATCCCTTTGACTTGTATTGATATAAATTAAAGTTGAAAGGGTTGGAAAACGTTGTATTACGCTCAAGAGCAGGAAATTAAGGTATGTAAGGCTAAATCTCTATGTTTGGGAATGTTAATGATTCTCCCTACACTATGTTTCTTTTACCACGTTACTAACTGCCTCAGAAATATAGTTACGCCTAGTTCCTTGAATAGTTGCAGAACTTCTATTCTCTAGCTTCATAACTCGTTCATAACTTTCGTTATGAACGTTGTGAAATCAATATGTAATCACTATAGACTTGGGTTTGATGCACATGAGTCTCAGTCTAGATTACTCATCATCTCATAAACAGTTGAAGTTTCAATTTTCATAATCAATTTATGAATACCTGTCTCAGTCTAGATCTATTCAGCGTTCAAGTATCATGTAACTGAGTATGGTTCAGTATTTCAATATCATGTATTTCAGTATGATTCTCAGTTCCTGAATGTGGAACACCTGTATTTGGTCCTGAGGTCGTAGTTTATATGCTTTATGAATACTTGGGCCTGAGGTCGTAGTTTAAGTTTTATGCATGTTTGGGCCTGAGGCCGTAGTTTATGCTTTATTCATGTTTGGGCATGAGGCCGTAGTTTATGCTTTATGCATGTTTGGGCCTGGGGCCGTAGTTATATGTACGTATACTTGGGCTTGAGGCCGTAGCTTGTGCAGATATATATTGGGCCCGAGGCCGTAGCTTATTCAGATAAACGAGTTGTTCTTCATTCAGAAGAGGGAGTATTCATATCCTTACTTCCTTTGTTCAGTTAATTTATCAGTTATCAGTTCAGTTATCAACTATCAATTCAGTTATCAGCTATCCGTTTAGTTATCAGCTATCAGTTCAGTTATCAGTTATTACTTATCATTTCATTTATCAGTTATCAGCTTAGTTTTAGTTTCACCATTTATAATTCTTTCTTTCAGTTGCTTTACATACCAGTGCAATTCAAATGTACTGACGTCCCTTTTGCTCGAGGCTTGCATCTCACGATGCAGGTGATGATTTACAGGTTGACGATGCAGAGCGCTAGGATTCTCGTACCAGCTAATTCGTGATCCCCAGTTCGTTCGGGGAACTATCATTACCTTATAGTCTTCAGTATTTTTAGACAGTCAGTGTTTTTCAGTACTTCATTAGAGGCTTCATAGACTAGAGTAAAAGTTAGACAAAGTCGCAGGTTTTTCATATTAAGCCATGTCGTCTCTAAATATGTTTTAGAATTGCATTAGTTTTTCCGCACTTTGATTTATGTCATCCAGACTTTCTGTATATCAGTATGTGTTAGTTTATCTTCCGTATTCAATATATTTTGATATCGCATGTTGATTCAGCCAGCCAGTTGGTTCGCTCGGTCACATCTAGTCAGTTACCGAGTGTCATGTTATGTCCAGGCCCAGGTTCGGGGCGTGAAAAATCTTGGTATCAGAGCACTAGGTTCAAGAGTCTTATGGTGTTTATGAAGCCGTGTCCAGTGGAGTTTCCTTTATATGTGTGTGCCGGCCACTCATATAAATGGTTTACTACCAAGACATTCAGGATTGTCTCATTTCTTTCTACTCTAGATCGTGCCATGAAGCTTAGAGCAATAGGTAGCCATCTCTTCCTATCGAATTCCAGATGTATCTAATACCCAAGATACGGGCAAGAAAAATCCAAGGTTCTAGAGAAGATGATTTCCCATTGGGGTATAATTTTGGAGTACATGTTAGTAACAAATAAGACTTGAGAAGATGTTGGAAGTGGAATGCAATGAATAGTGGTACATATCAGAGCATAACCTTGCTAGAAAGTATGAAAGTAGTTACCATGTTCTATGGTCATCAGTTTACCTTATTTACCAGTTATACAGTCTTTTCAGTTAGCAGGTTTATGGTTATTCAGTTACCAGATCTCTAATTTTTATTGTATGAAAATTCTAGTGACTGGTGAGTATACAGTGATGCCTATGGGTGCGAAAAGAAAATATAAGTAATAGTGATTATAGCGAAACCTTCGCATATTTTAGGTTTGGATTAAGACCAAGAATCACCGGATGGTTCAGTAAGTGATTATCAGATGATGGTATACTCTGAAGAATAAGTATGTGTATGGTAATCGTATGTGTTTTACCTCAGAGAACAATTTCCTTTTTTGTTCATGGAAATGGAGCCACATGTGGGATGATGATAGTTCAGATGTCTGACGCTAACATTGGTCTATATAGTTTTGGACAGAAAAGAGTCTAAAGGTAAAATACCCAGGAGTCAGAAACGTTTATTATTACCAAAGATGTGATCTCTTACAACTCATATATATGACTAGTAAGACATGATGTACAAAAAGAGAACCAAGAGCAGCTGAGTTTAAAGGAATGATTTTTAAGTTGTTTAGATTTATTCAAATCAGAACTAGAAAGTATTATGTTAGTGAATTTGTGTAAGAAGTGGCTATTATTGTGAGATAAAAGATATGACAGTTCCCCCTTAGATTATGTGACTAAGTGTTTCCTCCATATGTTTATAGTCAAAAATGATTTTTGAAGTGTATAGAAAATTTGGGGTTTGATATTCCAATTTCGTTTGAGACAGATGAAATTTCCCTAAATGTGATCCATGTACATAGTTAAAAAAGAATGATAGGGTGCGGAAAAAGAATACGGTCAGATGATGAGAGAAGTTAGGAGTAACCTTATGCTTCACTTTAGTTATTCAAAGCAAGAGAAGAAATTAAGATGTTAGCAGGCGCTTAGAAAAATGATAGTAAGTAAGTTTTGAGTAATACAATGAATTAGCACTTTCAGTAGAGCTAGTAGAGGTACAATTTGATTTACTTAGCCAGGTTAACTCTAGTGAGTGAACGACAATTTGAAATACCGAACGTGTGTTAGAACCCAAAGAGTTTAAGTTAATTTCGAAGTACAGTGATAGTCGGAAAAACAATCAGCTAGCAATAAGAGAGCAAACTATAGAAGAATAGCCTTTAGGAGTTATCGAAATGTGGTTTCTCCAAGATTGACAGTGTAAGCAGAGTTGAATTATTAAGATTGTGTATGATAGTTGTGATTACATTAGCTTTCTGTTATGTGAATAATTTAGTTTTTTTCAAAAGAAAAAAAAAGGATTTCTCAGAAGTAAGTTGGAAGACGAGTCTTCTTTGACGTAGAGTGCAAAGAATTGCAGACAATAAAGAAAGTTATTTAGACCCCAACATAAAAAATAAAAAACAAAGAAGGGAAGGATACGAAAGTATAAGACCTTTAGTCTAAGAGGTGATGTGAAAACCATCAAAAAGTCCAGATGAAACTCGAATAGTTAGCATTGGATATGAAAAAGAAAATCAATTTGGTAATGAGGAAAAATTATATAATTACCATAGGGATTATGTCTAGCATGTTTAAGAAATACAAAGTGAGTAGAATGATCACCGAGCTTAATTATTGATGATAAAGTGATGACAGAAAAGCTATAAAATCATACCTATTTATGTGTTATGAGGGTAGTGCCATTGCACGAGACTCTAAAATTTAGAGTACATGTCAAAGACTTAGTTCACAATAGTACCATAAGTGTTTTCAGGAAGTGCTTGAGAAGATAATCAAGTGTGGAAGTATAACTCATGATTGAGGCAGATAAGAGAACTCTGGTTAAAGAAATTCACCAGCCAAGAGGAGTTCGAGTTCGGACTCCGAAGATGTCGTATGTATTGTCTAGAACATAACTTGTCCCCCCTTAGTAGCCGAAGAGAAGGAGAAACAATTTGATGATCAATATGCGTTGCAGTTGAAAGAGGAGATTCACAAGTATAAGACGATGGATTTTGAATAAGGAGGAGATGATGGTACTTTGAGGTACCAAGACAGACTGTGTATCCCATACATAGATGGGCTCAGAGAGCGGATTATGTCTAAAGCCAGAATTTCAGGTATTCTATTTACTCAGGTACTACAAAGATGTATCATGGTCTTAAGGAGATTACTGGTGGAACGACATGAAAAAGAACGTTGCTGACTTTATGGCCAAGTGTCCGAATTATGAGTAAGTGAAAGGAGAGCATCAGAAAGCCTAGTATTTTTCCACCAAAATTAGCGGTGGTACAACCAGTATTTCACGTGTCATGTTATAACATTCAATTTTCTAATACTCAGATACTCATGTCAGTTCAGTACTCAGATACTCATGTCAGTTCAATACTCAGCTACTCATGTCTGTCTTAATCCTCAGATATGCATGCCAGCTTACTACTTAGATATTGATGTTAGTTCAATTCTAAAATATTCGTGCCAGTTCAATATTCAAATATCCATGTTAGTTCTGTATTCATGTATCCATGGTAGACCAATATTCAGTCAATGCAGCAGTCATTAAGTTCAGTATATTAACAGTTCAGTAATCATGTATTCATTCAGTTTATTATGCAAGTGTTAATGAAAGTTCATGTTTCCCAGACCCGTTTAAGGTCCGGAGTTAGCAAAAGTTACAGTCAGGACCATCATTCGAGGACGAGTGATTCCAAGGGGAGATAATGTAACACCCCGTAAATCCGGATTAGGTATGAATGTGTTAAAGGAGTAGTAAGATTATATTTTGGACATATGAAGTCCTATCGGGATGATTATGAGTGAAAAATGTTGTTTCAAAATCAAGATGGAAAGTGAGGTGCGTAAGATTCGACAAAATCGACTAAGTTTGCAGAAGGTCCGTCTTCCAGCAGAGTTTAGTGGAAATGTGTAAGGAACTTGGGAAAGATAAAAGCATAAAAGTTGTAGGCCTTTGAAATATCTTTCCAACGATATATTGTGGAGCCCAAACGGAGCTCTGTAAAAAACTTTATGCCCGTTTTATAGAACACTGTGTAACCACCACATTCGGCCGCGTTCCACCGCGACCGCAGTGGTGGGGCAGTGCTCCAGCTGTTTGCCGCGGTCGGGACCGCGTTCAGGCCTTCTGGGATGTGGTGGCCGACTTGGGAAGTCATTTTTTAAGCCCTATTTCGTCCCCCACAGCCCCAAAACATAAAAACTTGCTCTAGAAAGGAAAGCTCTCAGAAACCTAACTCCTTAAGGGTCCTTCCACCACCCAAGGTAAGTTCTAATGGTGATTCTAAGTTTATTTCAATTCCCCAAAATCTTACTAACATGGGTAAACCCTCCAAATCATAAGATATTCTATTGGGACACCATTGTTGAGAGAAGGAACCCTAGAACTCGAATTCAAGGGGATTGAACTTAAAAAATGTAATGTTTTCACCCTCTATTTGATTCCAACATTGGATAATGATTATAGAATCTAGTTCATGAGTTATATGTTCATGAGTTTGATAGTAAATATGAACGGCTATAGTTTTGGGTTGTTGATTGTTGATTATTTGTTAAGAGTGTTGTTTACCTTATGGCTAATAAAGAATGGTGTTGATTATAGCCATTTGAGACATTAGAATTTATCTAGGAGTAAGAGGATGGGTTATTGGGTGCAGAAATATCATTAATAAGGGCTATGAAGCTTTATGCCACCAAGTGTTTGATAAAATGCATAAGGGACCAAAACATGAGTATTATTGCTGATATGAAATCCCTTTGACTTGTATTGATATAGATTAAAGTTGAAAGGGTTGGCAAACGTTGTATTATGCTCAAAAGCAGGAAGTTAAGGTATGTGAGGCTAACTCTCTTTGTTTGGGAATGTTAATGATTCTCCCTACACTATGTTTCTTTTACCACGTTACTAATTGCATCAGAAATATAGTTAAGCCTAGCTTCTTGAATAGTTGCAGAACTTCTATTCTCAAGCTTCGTAAATCATTCATGACTTTCATTATGAACATTTTGAAATCAGTGTGTAATCAATATAGACTTGGGTTTGATGCCCATGAGTCTCAGTCTAGATTACTCAGCATCTCATAAACAGTTGAAGTTTCAATTTTCATAATCAATTTAGGAGTACGTGTCTCATTCTAGCTCTATTTAGCATTCAAGTATCATGTAACTTAGTATGGTTCAGTATTTCAGTATCATGTATTTCAGTATGATTCTCAGTTCCTGAATGTTGAACACCTGTATTTGGACCTTATGTCGTAGTTTATATGCTTTATGCATACTTGGGCCTGAGGTTGTAGTTTATGCTTTATGCATGGTTGGGCCTGAGGTCGTAGTTTATGCTTTACACATGTTTAGGCCTGAGGCCTTAGTTATGTATACGTATACTTGGGCTTGAGGCCGTAGCTTGTGCACATGTATATTGGGCCGGAGGCCATAGCTTATTCGGATAAACATGTTGTTTATCATTCAGAAGTGGGAGTATTCATATCCTTACATCCTTTGTTCAGTTCATTTATCAGTTATCAGTTCAGTTATTAACTTTCAGTTATTAGTTATCATTTCATTTATCAATTATCATTTCAGTTATCAGCTTAGTTTCAATTTCAGCATTTATAATTCTTTCTTTTAGTTTCTTTACGTACCAGTGCAATTCAAATGTACTGACGTCCCTTTTTCTCGGGGCCTGCATCTCACTATGTAGGTAATGATTTACAGGTTGACGATTCAGAACGCTAGGATACTCGTACCAGCTAATTAGTGATCCCAGTTCGTTCGGAGAACTATCATTACCTTACAGTCTTCAGTATTTTAGACACTCAGTGTTTTTCAGTACTTCATTAGAGGCTTCATAGACTAGAGTAACAGTTAGACAGAGTCGCAGGCTTTTCATATTAAGCCATGTCGGCTATAAATATGTTTCAGAATTATTTTAGTATTTCCGCACTTTGATTTATGTCATCCAGACTTTCAGTATATCAGCATGTGTTAGTTTATCTTCCGCATTCAGTATGTTTTGATATCACACGTTGATTCAGATAGCCAATTGGTTAGCTCGGTCACATATAGTCAGGCATCGAGTGCCGTGTTATGTTCAGGCCCAGGTTCGGGGCGTGAAAAAGCTTGGTATCAAAGCACTAGGTTCAAGAGTCCCAGGGAGTCTATGAAGTCGTGTCCAGTGGAGTTTCCTTTATATGTATTTGCCATCCACTCATATAAATGGTTAACTACCAAGACATCCAGGATTGTCTCATTTCTTTCTACTCTAGATCGTGCCATGAAGCTTACAACAATAGGTAACCATCTCTTCCTATCGAATTCCAGACGTATCTAATACCCAAGAGACGGGCAAGAAAAATTCAAGGTTCTAGAGAGGATGATTTCCTATTGGGGTATAATTATGGATTACAAGTTAGTAACAAATGAGACTTGAGAAGATGTTGGAAGTGGGATGCAATGGATAGTACTACATATCAGAGCATAACCTTGGTAGAAAGTACGAAAGTAGTTATCATATTCTATGGTCATCAGTTTACCTTAGTTACCAGTTATACGGTCTTTCAGTTAGCAGGTTTATGGTTATCCAGTAATCCGATTATTAGTTATTCAGTTACCAGATCTCCAATTTTCATTGTATCAAAAGTCTAGTGACTGGTGAGTATACAGTGATGCCTATGTGTGCCAAAAGAAAATATAAGTAACAGTGATTATAGCGAAACCTTCGCATATTTAGGTTAAGACCAAGAATCACTGGATGGTTCCGTAAGTGATTTATCAGATGATGGTATACTCTGATGACTAAGTGTGTGTATGGTAATCGTATCTGTTTTACCTTGGAGAACAATTTCCTTTTTTATTGATGGAAATGGAGCCACATGTGGGATGATGATAGTTCAGATGTCAGACGCTAACATTGGTCTATATAGTTTTGGGAAGAAAAGAGCCTAAAGGTAAAATACTAAGGAGTCATAAACATTTGTTATTACCATAGATGTGATCTCATACAACTCATGTATATGACTAGTAAGACATGATGTACAAAATGAGAACCAAGAACAACTGAATTTCAAGGAATGGTTTTTAAGTTGTTTAGAATTATTCAAATCAGAACTAGAAAGTATTATGTTAGTGAATTTGTGTAAGAAGTGGTTATTATTGTGAGATAAAAGATATGACAGTTCCCCCTTAGATTATGTGACTAAGTGTTTACTCCAGATGTTTATAGTCAAAAATGATTTTTGAAGTGTATAGAAAATTTGGGGTTTGATATTCCAATTTCGTTTGAGACAGATGAAATTTCCCTAAATGTGATCCATGTACATAGTTAAAAAAGAATGCTAGAGTGCGGCAAAAGAATACAGTCAGATGATGAGAGAAGTTAGGAGTAACCTTATGCTTCACTTTAGTTATTCAAAGCAAGAGAAGAAATTAAGATGTTAGCAGGCGCTTAGAAAAAGGATAGTAAGTAAGTTTTGAGTAGATACAATGAATTAGCACTTTCAGCAGAGCTAGTAGAGGTACAATTTGATTTACTTAGCCAGGTTAACTCTAGTGAGTGAATGACAATTTGAAATACCGAACGTGTGTTAGAACCCAAAGAGTTTAAGTTACTTCCGAAGTACAGGGATACTGGGAAAAACAATAAGCTAGCAATAAGAGAGCAAACTATAGAAGAATAGCCATTAGGAACTATCAAAATGTGGTTTCTCCAAGATTGACAGTGTAAGCAGAGTTAAATTATTAAGATTGTGTATGATAGTTGTGAATACATTAGCTTTCTGTTATGTGAATAATTTAGTTTTTTTCAAAAGAAAAAAAGGGATTTCTCAGAAGTAAGTTGGAAGATGAGTCGTCATTGACGTAGAGTGCAATGAATTGCAGACAATAAAGAAAGTTATTTAGACCCCAACATAAAAAATAAAAAACAAAGAAGGGAAGGATCCGAAAGTATAAGACCTTTAGTCTAAGAGGTGATGTGAAAACCATCAAAAAGTCAAGATGAAACTCGAATAGTTAGCATTGGATATGAAAAAGAAAATCAATTTGGTAATGAGGGAAAATTGTATAATTACCATAGGGATTATGCCTAGCATGTGTAAGAAATACAAAGTGAGTAGAATGATCACCAAACTTAATTATTGATGATAAAGTGATGACAGAAAAGCTATAAAATCATACCTATTTATGTGTTATGAGGGTAGTACCATTGCACGAGACTCTAAATGAGTACATGTCAAAGACTTAGTTCACAATAGTACCATAAGTATTTTTAGGAAGTGCTTGAGAAGATAATCAAGTGTGGGAAGTATAACTCATGATTGAGGTAGATAAGGGAACTCTAGTGAAAGAAATTCACCTGCCGAGAGGAGTTCGAGTTCGGACTCCAAAGATGAGGGATGTATTGTCTAGAATAGGACTTGTCCCCCCTTAGTAGCCGAAGATAAGGAGAAACATTTTGATGATCCCTATGCATTGCAGTTGAAAGAGGAGATTCACAAGTATAAGACGATGGCTTTTGAATAAGGGGGAGATGATGGTACTTTGAGGTACCAAGACAAACTGTGTTTCCCATACATAGATGGGCTTAGAGAGTGGATTATGTCTAAAGCCAGAATTTCAGGTATTCTATTTACTAATGTACTACAAGGATGTATCATGGTCTTAAGGAGATTACTGGAGGAACGACATGAAAAAGAACGTTGCTGACTTTATGGCCAAGTGTCCGAATTATGAGTAAGTGAAAGGCGAGCATCAGAAAGCCTAGTATTTTTCCACCAAAATTAGCGGTGGTATAACTAGTATTTCACGTGTCATGTTATAACATTCAAGTTTCTAGTATGCAGATACTCATGTCAGTTCAGTACTCAGATACTCATGTCAGTTCAATACTCAGCTACTCATGGCTGTCTTAATCCTCAGTTATGCATGCCAGCTTAGTGCTTAGTTATTGATGTTAGTTCAATTCTCAAATATTCGTGCCAGTTCAATATTTAAATATCCATGTTAGTTATGTATTCATGTATCCATGGCAGACCAATATTCAGTCAATGCAACAGTCATTAAGTTCAGTATATCAACAATTTTGTAATCATGTATTCATTAAGTTTAGTATGCAAGTGTTAATGAAAATTCATGTTTCCCCAGACTCGTTTAAGGTCCGGAGTTTGTAGAAGTTACACTCAAGACCATCATTCGAGGACGAGTGATCCCAAGGGGGAGATAATGTAACACCCCGTAAATTCGGCTTAGGTATGAATGAGTTAAAGGAGTCGTAAGATTATATTTTGGACATATGAAGTCCTATCGGGATGATTATGAGTGAAAAATGTTGTTTCAAAATCAAGATGGAAAGTGAGGTGCGTAAGATTCGACAAATCCGACTAAGTTTGCAGAAGGTCCGTCTTCCAGAAATGTTTAGTGGAAATTTCTAAGGAATTTGGGAAAGCGCAAAGCATGAAAGGTTAGGACCTTGAAATATCTTTCATGCGATATATTTTTGAGCCCAAACTGAGTTCTGTGAAAAATGTTATGCCCGTTTTACAGAACACTGTGTAACCACTGTGTTCGGCTGCGTTCCACCGCGACCGCAGTGGAGAGGCAGTGCTCCAGCTGTTTGCCGCGGTCGGGACCGCGGTCAGGCCTTCTGGGATGCGGTGGCCGACTTGGGAAGTAATGTTTTAAGCCCTATTTCGTCCCCCAAAGCCCCAAAACATAAAAACTTTCTCTAGAAAGAAAAGCTCTCAAAAATCTAACTCCTTAAGGGTCCCTCCACCACCCAAGGTAAGTTCTAATGGTGATTCTAAGTTTATTTCAGTTCCCCAAAATCTTACTAACATGGGTAAACCCTCCAAATCATTAGATATTCGATTGGGATACCATTGTTGAGAGAAGGAACCCTAGAACTTGAATTCAAGGGGATTGAACTTCAAGAACGTAATGTTTTCACCCTCTAACTGATTCCAACATTGGATAATGATTATAGAATCTAGTTCATGAGTTATGTGTTGATGAGTTTGATAGAAAATATGAACGACTATAGGTTTGGGTTGTTGATTGCTTATTATTTGTTAAGAGTGTTGTTTACCTTATGGCTGATAAAGAATGGTGTTGATTATAGCCATTTGAGACATTAGAATTTATCTAGGAGTAAGAGGATGGGTTATTGGGTGTAGAAACACCATTAGTATGGGCTATGAACCTTTATGCCACCAAATAGTTGATAATATGCCTAAGGGACCAAAACATGAGTATTATTGCTGATATGAAATCCCTTTGAATTGTATTGATATAGATTAAAGTGGAAAGGGTTGGCAAACGTTGTATTATGAGCAAGAGCAGAAAGTTAAGGTATGTGAGGATAACTCTCTATGTTTGGGAATGTTAATGATTCTCCGTACACTATGTTTGGTTTACCACGCTACTAATTGCCTCAGAAATATAGTTAAGCCTAGTTCCTTGAATAGTTGCAGAACTTCTATTCTCTAGCTTTGTAACTCGTTCATTACTTTCATTATGAACACTGTGAAATCAGTGAGTAATTAATATAGACTTGGGTTTGATTCCGATGAGTCTCAGTCTAGATTACTCAGCATGTCATAAACAATTGAAGTTTCAATTTTTATAATCAATTTATTAATACATGTCTCAGTCTAGCTCTATTCAGCATTCAAGTATCATGTAACTCAGTATGGTTTATTATTTCAGTATCAAGTATTTCAGTATTATTCTCAGTTCCTGAATGTTTAACACCTGTATTTGGACTTGAGGCCATAGTTTATATTCTTTATGCATACTTGGGTCCGAGGCCGTAGTTTATGCTTTATGCATGTTTGGGCCTGAGGCCGTAGTTATGTATACGTATACTTGGGCCTGAGGCCGTAGCTTGTGAACATATATATTGGGTCCGAGGCCATAGCTTATTCAGATAAACAGGTTGTTCATCATGCAGAAGAGGGAGTATTCATATCCTTACTTCCTTTGTTCAGTTCATTTATCAGTTATCAGTTTAGTTATCAACTATCTGTTCAGTTATGAGCTATCAGTTCAGTTATCAACTATCAGTTCATTTATCAGTTATTAGTTATCATTTCATTTATCAGTTATCATTTCAGTTATTAGCTTAGTTTCAGTTTCAGCATTTATTATTCTTTCTTTCAGTTGCTTTACATACCAGTGCAATTCAAATGTACTGCCGTCCCTTTTGCCCAGGGCATGCATCTCACGATGCATGTAATGATTTACAGGTTGACTATTCATAGCGCTAGGATTCTCGTACCAGCTAATTGGTGTTCCCAGTTCGTTCGGGGAACTATCATTACCTTATAGTCTCAATATTTTTAGACATTCAGTGTTTTTTAGTACTTCATTAGAGTCTTCATAGACTAGAGTAACAGTTAGACAAAGTCGCAGGATTTTCATATTAAGCCATGTCGGCTATAAATATGTTTCAGAATTGTATTAGTATTTCCTCACTTTGATTTATGTCATCTAGACTTTCAGTATATCAGCATGTGTTAGTTTATCTTCCGCATTCAGTATGTTTTGATATCACATGTTGATTCAGCCAACTAGTTGGTTCGCTCGGTCACATGTAGTCAGGCACCGAATGTCGTGTTACGTCCAGACCCAGGTTCAGGGCGTGACAATATGTCTACTAGATAATTATCAAGGAGACTACACTAGGACATTCTAGAGAATTCTATATTTTTCCAAAAAATCAACTTTATGTTTTTCATACTCCCCCTTAAAGTGATTGTTTGGAAACTATTCCTAGCTTGTCACAGAAGAACTCGAACGAAGCTTTAGCAAGTGACTTGGTGAAGATATCAGTGATATTCTCCTGACTTCGCACTTCCAAAGTATTGATATTTCCATCAAGAACCTTTTCTCGAATAACGTGATGTTCCACCTCAATATGTTTAGTTCTTGCATGGAACACTGGATTGTTTGCATGCTTGATGGCACTTTGATTATCTCCATAGATCATAGTTGGCTTTGATATAGGTAGATGCAAGTCTTCAGCAAGTCTTTGTAACCATACACATTCTTGAGCAGTGAGGGCAACTGCTTTATACTCCGCCTCCGTGATTGACAAGGAAATTGAGTCTTGATTTTTGCTACACCAAACACTTGTTCCACCACAGAGGAAAATATAGCCCGATGTTGATCTTTGGTCATCCAAATCACCACCAAATCAGCATCCGTATAACCAGCTAACACCAAATCATTCTTCTTCTGGAAGAACAAGCCCATGTCTAATGTTGAGTTGATATACTTTAGAATCCTCTTTGCATCTTCTAAGTGAGGCTGGCCTTTGCATAGATCTGCCGACATATCCCACCGAGAATGCAATATCTGACCTTGTAATAGTCATACAAGAGACTTCCAACAAGAGCTCGAAAAGGCTTGGGATCTGCAAGAAGTGAGCCTTCGTCCCGCCTTAACCTTGTGCTTATCTTAAGAGGAGTAGAACATGTTTTGCTTTGATTCAATCCAAACCCGTCAACAAGTTTCTTGGCATATCCTTCTTGAGTGACAAAGATCCCTTTGTTCATGTTTGTCACCTCTAAGCCAAGAAAATGTTGTAGCTCTCCCAACTTCTTGATGTCAAATCTTATGGAAAGCTCATCTTGAAGCCTAGAAACTTCATATTCATTGTTTCCTGTTATTATCATATCATCCACGTACAAAAGAACAACCGTATGCAAGTCTCCTTGTTTTTTTACAAATAAACTAGGATCCGAATGTGATGCATCATAGCCACAGAAATGTCGATACTGAGAAATTTTACCATACCATGCTCGTGGAGCTTGCTTGAGGCAATAAAAATCATTCTTAAGTTTGTAGACATAATCTGGATGTAAGTTAGAGACATACCCGAGTGGTTTCTCCATATAAATATCTTTGTCAAGCTATCCATATAAAAAAGCATTCTTCACGTCAAGTTGCCATAACTTCCAATTATACGAGGCTGCCAAGGCTAGCACAACTCGAACAGAGATCATCTTAGCCACCAGACTGAAGGTTTTATCATAATTTTCACCGTACTTTTGGGAAAATCCCCGAGCAACCAACCTTGCTATATATCTATCTATGCTGCCATCTGCTCTTCTTTTGATTTTGTAAACCCATTTGCAAGAAATGGGTTGTACATCCTTCGGCTTTGGTACAAGGCTCCAAGTTTGATTTTTCATCAGAGCCTCCATTTCATCATCCATAGAAAACTCCCACTCTTTGACTCCTTTAGCTTCTTCGAATGAGGAAGGTTCTTAATCATCAATTGGTCCTGCAAAGAAATAGGAATACGTACTGGAAAAATTTTTATCTGTAAAGCGAGTTGGATTGATAATAGTTCTTTTTGGCCTTCCTGAACCACTTGAATCATCTTCTTCCTGAGTTTCATGTTGTTGAGGTCCAGGACTCCCCCTTCTTTTAACTCCTCGACAGTTGTATTATCTAGAGAAGCACCTGCAATGGGCAAGCTTGAATCTCCATTATTCAAGGTTTTTGAACTCGCTCCATCCAAAGCAACTCCATAATACAAAGACACCTCGTCAAATATGACATCCCTTGAGACAACAAAGCGATGCGTTTTTGGATCCGTGCACTTTCATCCCCTTTTTCTTTCATCATATCTGACAAAGATGAATTTCCTTGCCTTGGCATCCAACTTGCTCCGTTGAGAATTCGGAAAGTGAACATAACAGATGTAGCCAAAAACCCTGAGGTGGTTCACGCTAGGATTTTATCCAAAAATTAATTCATAGGGAGACTTCTTATGGTTTGGAGAAAGCGGCATCCTGTTAATCATATACGCCGCACATTTCATACCTTCAACCCACAAGACTCTAGGTAAATTCTTGGCATGAAGCCAACTCTTACATGTCTCAATTAAGTGTCAGATCTTCCTTTCAGCCACTCCATTTTTGTTGTGGCATATCAGCGCATGTCAGCTCTCTTTTAATGCAATGCTGACGACAAAAGGGAAGAAACGCATCTGACGTGAACTCACCGCCATTATCAGTTCGCAGCCGCCTTATTCTGGAATCGAGTTCACCTTTAACTGTTTCTTTGAACTCCACAAACTTACTGAAAACTTCTGACTTGTGCTTCACAAAATAAACCCAAGTGAATCTAGTAAAATCATCAATGAAAATTAGCATATAAGAATAGCCTGAGAATGAAGGAGTTCTCGTTGGCCCCATCAAGTCACTGTGAATAAGTTCTAGTGGGGCATTGCACCTCGACAAGGATCTATCAAATGGAAGACGATGTGCCTTTCCATATTGACATCCTTCACAAACCTCTCCTCCACCAAAAGTTTTTAAGTTAAGCAATCCTTTTACTAGATTCAATTTTACCAAGGCTTTTAATTTATCCATGCTACGATGTCCGAGTCTATCATGCCAAAGATGTGTGTTATCATTGCTACTCATCTTCTCCGAGTGAACGATATCTGCCTTAAGCACTTGATGTTTTGGAGGAACTTCACATCATGTGGGACAAATAACAAATGGTTTCCAACATCTACATCATTTGCAACTGAAAATAGATTTTTCTTCATGCCCGGAACGTGAAAGACACTATTGAGAGTGATAGAGTCTTTTTGCTTCCCGTTGATGACAACAGTGCCTTCCTTCTCCACATTATGGATTGTATTATCTGTTGTAACAATGACATCGTGTCCGTTATATTCGCGAAAGGTGGAGAATTTGGATTGTATCTCTGGTGCAATGGTGCCCATATCATGAATCACGATCCAATCTCTCTCAAATTTTATGGAAGCCATGGCATCTATTGCTCGAGTCTCCGCTGCGAAGCACTTCTTCTTCTTCTTCTTCTTCTTCTTCTTCTTCTTCTTCTTCTTCTTCTTCTTCTTCTTCTTCTTCTTCTTCTTCTTCTTCTTCTTCTTCTTCTTCTTCTTCTTCTTCTTCTTCTTCTTCTTCTTCTTCTTCTTCTTCTTCTTATTCTTCTTCTTCTTATACTTCTTCTTCTTCTTCTTCTTCTTCTTCTTCTTCTTCTTCTTCTTCTTCTTCTTCTAAACGGATTATTCATCGAAATTTCAGTTTGAAACTCATGTAATTAACCTATTTTTTCTTCTTCTTCTTCTTCTTCTTCTTCTTCTAAACGGATTATTCATCCAAATTTCAGTTTGAAACTCATGTAATTAACCTATTTCTTCTTCTTCTTCTTCTTCTTCTTCTTCTTAAGGATCATGGCTAGTACCCGGGCCATACTTGCCGAACACCCTCGTACATTTTATCCAATCTTCTTATTATCTTTAAGGGCCGACGGTATCAATATAAGTGGTAGATATGGATTATGAACACCAAACAATGAAAGATAGTGGAATGAACATGCATAACATGGGATAACAAGACTGCCAAGAAACTACATATAAGTTAGGATCTACCACGCTTCAATGAAAGACTATACAACAAAAATCATCCGACAAGGCATACCAAACTATACATAAGCCGACACCTGCCTATGAGACTCTAAAGGAGAATAAGTAATGCAACATAGCCGAAACAGGGCTCCGACATACCCATAATATCTATAACAAAATGCATACCAAGACCATGCCAAGTCCGGAGAAGGGATCTCGCCTATAACCGCTGAACTGGAAAGCCTACTGTGGTGGGGGAGCTGCGTCTACCTATCTATCAGAACCTACAGCACGACATGCAGCGTCCACAAATAAAAAGGACGTCAGTACGAATAAAGTACTGAGTATGTAAGGCAGGGAAGCAAAAGTAAGAATAGTAATATAAACGGGGATAAAGAATATACAACCTGTAACATCTGGGTACCTTTGAGGGCTACTGACATGAAATGCGTGATACATACATATATATACATAAACCTTTAAAACATCCGCCTCTGTGGGCATCATCATCATCATATCGTACCCAGCCGTAATAGGCTCGGTAAAACGTACCCGGCCATGTGGAGCTCGGTAAACCCAATTGATCAGTGGTTGCACAGTAGGTGCCGTTCCCGACCGACTATAGCGCGGCTTGGTAGAGTAAAATATATACATATATATATATAATGCATGTAGGACTCATTGGAATCCTATTCTAAACCTTTCAGAGTGACGTAAGGTCGATATTCTCCATACACGTTATTGGGATTAACTCTTCATCAAGAATCTTATAAGAATCAGGAAGTACCAACAACATTGATATCATCAGAATAAGAGAAGCAACCTCAACATCAATTGTTCCATAAGAAGGGAAACAATGTAAGTACTGCTAGCTTCTAAGAGTAGAGTATCCTTGGAAGCTCGTTCATTGCATTATGTACAATTGAAGTCGTGCAAAAGAAATAAAGGAACAGCCTCACATACCTTGTATATACTGCCCCAATCTCAAGCTATGCAATTGTCACGACTCCTTAGTCTACAATAAGAGAAATGACACTATCGTTATCCTTTAGGAGTCATAACTATTATGTATCGACCACAACCTATTTTACGATGAAACATACAGCACCTCCCCTATATATATGACTTCACACAAGTCAAAACAATCACCAAACAGCCAAAACAACATCAATAATAATCATATTGAGCCTCCCAAAACATTCCACACACAATCTAATCACTTCAAAGATAAGACGACCACCGTAGTCGTGTTAAACAACCCGAAAATGTTACGAAGAACGACCAGACCACAACCCTACATGTATATGATGTTTCTACACACCCTTCCTCCTCCAAAACTCCACAAAATGGTAGTACAACACGCATCCCAACAACAACCACAAAACAGTCCGCTACAAGTGAATAACTCGAACTCACGGCTTCCGATCACCGTACCGTGAGTTCTTACAAGTATACAACGAATTACCATGAATTACAGCAGGAAAAATGAATTAAATAGAGCAGGAAATGTACCTTACTTGTTGGATAACTCAGCCCTTATCTTGGTTCTTCGAACTCTAGGGTTTACCCCCAATTAGAACTTGAAAAGAGGGAAAATCGATTAGGGTTTGTGGATAATTTTTGGGAGGAAGTTTGCAGGGGTTTAGGTATGGTTATTGGTGATATATAATGAGGTTTATATTTTAGGATATAACCCTTTAAATGGGCTCTTTGTCTGACCCGAAATATCCTATTTTTGGGCTATCATTTAACCAAGTAGGTGGCACACCTACTTGTCACCTAGTAGCTTGTGCAGTCTCGCAAGAATACCTATATCTGTCTACTACAATGTCTTATTGATAAATGACTTAATGCGTTGGAAACTAGACTCATATATATTCAATTTGGTTGGTAGATCACCCCGTAATTCTAAGTAGATTGGGAGAAAATATTAATAACATTTGGCCTAAAGTTTAAGTAAAACTATGAACCTAAGTTGTGACAACTCTTGTCGACGTTTGTTTCGTAACTCGTTTGACTTCAACACTATGATACGGATATTATATGATTCAAATACCTTAAAATACGACCTCTTGAGAATATTATGCACCCCTAGGTGTACCCAAGAATACGAGTTACAATATCCTTGATTCGTTTAACTTCTAATACTTGTTAATCACCCTTACACACTCTTGTATCACTTAAGATCAATATGATTAACTTCTTATCATTTCAAAGATAATCTCTTCTTAGATTTACGTCGACTAACTTATGGCATGAACCAACGTACCTGAATATGGGTTGTAACACTCTCCCCCCCCCCTAGAAACATTCGTCCTCGAATGTAGGGGTTTATGGGGAGCCTAACTCATCGTGGATTCCAACGGAAATTTTCGGCCGAGTTTTCCCCTATAAAATAGATACTAGACAAACTTGCAAGTAGTTAAACCCAACGTATTGCCTTGCAAGGCTATGCAAAGCATTATGGATATGTACATTATCTGCATATCACCATTGTGTATTAAGGAAGAGTACTTTCAAGCTATTGCTTACCTCATAGATCTGTTTCACCTTCTAATGCGTCCTGTGTCCCCTCGGCATTCTTGTTATCTTGAATTTGGAACAAGGGTATTTAGACTTCATCTTCTCTTCGTCTTCCCATGTAATTTCTTCCCTGTTCTTTTTCCTCCACAATACTTTGACGGAAGCTACATCCTTTGTTCTTATCTTGCGGACTTGTCGATCTAATATAGCTACTGGCACTTCTTCATATCGTAGATCCTCTATAACTTCTACATCTTTGGTAGGGACGACCCGAGAAGGATCTCCAATACATTTCCTCAACATAGATACATGGAATACTGGGTGGACAAATTCCAATTCGTATGGCAATTCTAACTCATAAGCAACCTGTCCAATTCGTTGAAGAATTTTGTATGGACCGATATACCGCGGACTCAGCTTACCCCTCTTCCCAAAATGCATAACACCCTTCATCGGTGAGATCCTCAGGAAAACCCAATCACCAACCTCAAACTCCAGATCACGACGTCGGACATCAGAATAAGACTTTTGCCTGCTTTGTGTCGTCCTCAGCCGCTCTTGTATCAGTTTCACCTTCTCAATGGCTTGGTGAATCAAATCTAGACCATATAGTTCTGTTTCACCGACTTCAAACCATCCAAGTGGTGATCTACATCTCCTCCCGTATAGTGCCTCGTACGGGGCCATATTAATACTGGAATGGTAGCTATTATTGTAGGCAAATTCTATGAGTGGAAGATGGTCATCCCAATTCCCCTTGAAATCCAGAACACATGCTCGTAGCATATATTCAAGTGTATGAATGGTACGTTCAGCTTGTGGATGGAATGCAGTGCTGAGATTCACTTGTGTTCCTAAACCCTTATGAAAAATCCTCCAAAAGTTAGCCGCAAATTGCGCTCCTCGGTCTGATATAATAGATATCGGTACACCATGAAGCCTAACAATCTCCTTGATATAAAACTTTGCATAATCTTCAGCTGTGTAAATCGTCTTAACATGCAGAAAATGGGCACATTTTGTAAGTCGGTCAACTATCACCCATATGGAGTCAAACTTATGATAAGAGCGAGGTAATCCAACAATGAAGTCCATATTAATCACCTCCCATTTCCAGGTCAGAATCTCTATGTTCTGAAGCAATCCGCTGGGTTTCTGATATTCGATTTTTACTTGTTGACAATTAGGACACTGGGCTACAAATTCTGCAATAGACTTCTTCATGTTATCCCACCAATACTGCTCCTTAATATCATGATACATCTTTGTCGAGCCAAGATGAATGGAATATCGGGATTGATGAATTTCAATCATAATCTTCCCTCTCAACCCTGCCACATCAGTCACACATAACCGGCCCTGGTATCTCAGTGCCCCATATGCTCCGATCTCAAAAGCCGTAATTTTACACTGTTGAATTCTCTCTCTCAATCGTACTAAGGTAGGATCTTCATATTGTCGTGCTTTTACCTCGGCTACCAAAGATGATTCTGATGTATTCTGTACAGTAACCCCTCCATCATCAGAGTCTAACAATCTAATTCTCATATTGGCTAGCTGATGAAGCTCTTTAGTCAACCCCTGTCTACCTGCCTCAATGTGTACTAAGCTTCCCATTGACTTATGATTGAGAGCGTCTGCCACAACATTGGCTTTACCGGGATGGTACAATATCTTGACATCGTAATCTTTCAGTAATTCAAGCCACCTACGCTGCCTCAAATTCAACTCTTTCTGCTTGAATATCTGTTGTAAACCCTTGTGATCTGTGTAGATGTCAACATGAACGCCGTATAAGTAGTGTCGCCATATCTTCAAAGCATATATTACTGCAGCCAATTCCAAATCATGGGTCGGGTAATTCTTTTCATGCTTCTTCAATTGTCTTGACGCATAAGCAATCACCTTCCCATGTTGCATCAATAGGAACCCCAAACCTATACCTCAGGCATCACAATATACCACATAACATTTTGTTCCTTCTGGGAGAGTGAGCACTGGCGCAGATGTCAATCGATTCTTTAACTCCTGAAAACTTCGTTCACAAGCGTCAGACCACTGGAACTTAGTAACTTTCTTTGTTAACTTAGTCAATGGAGCCGATATAGAGGAAAACCCTTATACAAATCGCCTATAATATCATGCTAGCCCCAGGAAGCTGCGAACTTCTGATGGTGTTGTAGGTCTCGGCCAATTCTTTACTGCATCGATCTTTTGATTATCGACACTAATACCCTCATCAGATATCACATGGCCAAGGAATGCTACTGAGTTCAGCCAGAATTCACATTTGGAGAGCTTAGCATATAACTTACGATCCTAAAGCGTCTGTAATAATATCTGCAAGTGGACCGCATATTTCGCCTCCGAACGAGAATACACCAAAATGTCATCAATGAATACGATCACGAACACATCAAGATAGGGCCTGAATACAGTATTCATGAGATCCATAAAAGCTGCTGGGGCATTTGTTAGCCCGAACGACATTACCAAGAACTCAAAGTGCCCATATCTTGTCCGGAAGGCCGTCTTTGGAATATCCTTCTCCTTAACCTTCACCTGATGATACCCTGAACGTAAGTCAATATTGGAGAAATACTTGGCACCCTGGAGTTGGTCAAACAGGCCGTCAATCCTTGTAAGTAGATACTTGTTCTTTATAGTAAACTTATTCAACTGTCGATAGTCGATACACATCCGTAACAACCCGTTTTTATTCCGCACGAATAGGACACTGGTGCACCCCAAGGTGAAGTGCTAGGCCTAATGAAGCCCTTATCCAGCAAGTCCTTCAACTGCGCCTTCAACTCTCGCAACTCTGCCGGGGCCATCATGTATAGAGGAATAAATATGGGTTGAGTGTCAGGCAATACATCAATGCTAAACTCAATCACCTTTTCAAGAGGAAGGCCTGAAATTTCATCTGGGAAAACATCTGGAAATTCATTGACCACAGGGATTGATTGTAGAGTAGGCGGATTCGTCTCCACATCCCTAACTCGAACGAGATGATAAATTTACCCTTTTGAGATCATCTTCCTTGCCTTAAGATAGGAAATAAACTTACCTTTTCGCGTAGCAATGTTCCCTTTCCATTCAATGACGGGTTCATCAGGAAATTGAAACCTAACCATCTTCGTACGACAATCAACTTTTCCATAGCATGAAGCAAACCAGTCCATTCCCATTATCATGTCGAAATCAACCATTTCTAATTCAAATAAATTTTCCGAGGTTTGACGACTACAAAACATCACCGTGCAACCTCTATATACCCTTATAGAAATCACAAAATCTCCTATCGGAGTAGATACCACAAGTGGTTTATTTATCAATTCAGGTTCAACGCCAAACTTATTAGCCACAAAAGGTGTAACATATGATAATGTAGATCCCAGATCAATCAACGCATATACATCGTAAGAAAACACAGACAATATACATGTAAAAACATACTGAGATGACTCGAGATCCTGTCGACCTACTACAGCGTAGGTTCGATTTTGAGCACCACTCAAACTCGGCACTGCAACTCTACCTCTACCACGACCTATCGACTGCTGAAAACCCCGTGCTGGAGGTCGAACTAATGAGGAAGAACCAGACACAGATCCAGTTGGCTGAGCCATACCACCACCTTCTCTGTTAGGACAATCCCGTATCATATGGCCAGGCTGTCCGCAAGAATAGCACACATCAGAACCTCGATGATACAGTCCAAAGTGGGCCTTACCACACTAATCACAACGGGGTGTTGGGGGTCTCATCTGACTAGTATCTCTATGATATTGCGAGCCTGATGCCCCGAACTCTGACCTGGACTAGAATAGGTAAATCAATCATACCGAGGCCTCTGAAACCGTGGAGGAGCGCTAGCTACAGATGGAGCCAAACTCCTCGAAGACTGGGGCCTAACACTACTTCTAAAGTCATGAGAATACCCTAAAAATCTCTCCCTCTTATGTTGTCCCCTATCCTGCTCCCTATATGTCCTTTGCTGGCTCTTACAATCCTCTAGGGTCTGGGCATAAGCCTGAATACGGGAAATATCCATGCCCTCCACCAAGGAGGCTATCGTGTACTCATTTATCAGATGTGGTCCCAACCCTTTGTTGATATCCAATTTTTTCTCAAAATTATTTTCAAACTTGCATATTACATTCAAAATCACTTTTCATAACAAATGTTATTTTTCCATAATTTTTCATATTTTTATCAACTTATTTTTCTATTTCTTTAGTACTTTATATTCAATAATTATTCATAAGTTGTATTATAAATAATTTTAAAACGCTTCCCAGCTCAATGTATCATTTTTGACCCTATTAGTATTTAACTATTTCACAAATTATTGATTAGGCATTATTTAGCTATAATTACACTAATTTTGCGACTATGGCCTAATTATGCACGTATGCTATTTTAATTCCAAAATTAGTCGTTTTATATTTTTTACCTTAAATTTCACTTACTTAGCATTAATCTTATTTTTTTATACAATTATTAGATATTTTTATTAATTATTTATCTATTTAATAGGTATTTAACAACTAGCCACATTTAATTAAATTATAGCCTAATTCTAACCCAACCCACCTGATTTATGTAACCCACTTGATCCAGCCCAAAACCCAAATTCTTACCGGCCCAACCCCACAACCAATCTGAGCCGTTGATCAAATTAAATCAACGGCCAAGATTGGTGTTACCATAATTAACCCCTAACCAAACCCCCCGACCCCTCTCATTTTCCCATTCGCCTCACATCTCTCTACTCTCCTCTCTCTCTCTCTCTCTCTCTCTCTCTCTCTCTCTAGTATCTTCTAGAGACTTCTGTATCTTCAGGTTCCGATGAACCCCTCATCTTCTCCAGCCATCCCTTTTCCGGAGACTTTGAAACCTTCACCCATTTTGCCTCTCATGTCTCTCCTATGCCGGTAACGGCATCCCTAAGGTCCTCAAAGGACGAGAACCTGTCAGCTTACACCCATGGTGTCGCTGTTTACTTCAAGCCTCCAAAAGCTTGACTTCGAGAAAGGTCTATGACCTTTGAGGTTCGAGCCAATGCTGTTCGAGGTTCTTTTCGTCTTCTCTGAGGTTTTCTATAAAACCCTAATATTTGAAACTTCCTATTCACTTAGATCTACACTAGATCCGTGCTTATTACGAGTCGCTATGATGTTTTCCTTAAAGTTTTCTATCTTTCAAGCAGGTTTTCACTTAGGGTTTTTAAAACCTTTTCTTCAAAAAACGATTTCCTCAAAGTTTAAATGGTTTGCTCATATGCTTAAACGGTTTTCTTAGATATCATTTTTTTATCACGATTTATTATGTTAAAACTTTAGTTTTAACACTTATTCTAAATTATGAGTATGTCTTTATTGATTTGCTCTTTCGATTTGTATGTGTGTCTGTTTCCCCATGAGTAATCCCTGATTCTCCCTATGATTTTACCCTATCGTACTTATTAGGGTTTATAACTATTCACCTCTTGCTTATATCACGATTACCCTTGTGATTCTGATTTTTTGTCTATTACTTGTTTGTTGCACTCATGCTCATAATGTCACATGTGTTGGTCTGAATCTTTGATTCTATGTGATTATTAATTTGCTATGCTATTGGATCTTGGATTCTATTGCTTCTTGCCTAATGTGTGTTTATCCTTATTGAATTAGTATCATCTTTGAGATTTTTGAATCCTTGAATGATTGTGAGTAGTACTATACTGATTTTCACACGATATTCTCTACTGATTCTGCATGTTTCCTTAAATACATGAGGTTTTTCCTTAATTACTACTAATTTCGGATCCCTGATCCCTGTGATTGATACTCTTTACTGATTTCCGACCTTGGAATTATTTTCCTGCCTTATTGTGTGGTTGACTGCAATATTTACTGATCCTTAACATTGTTTCCTTAATTAAAACTTTCTGAACCTAGCCCTCATTACATGTTATATACTTATTTCCTTATTTATACACTGATCTCTTTCCTTATTTGTTACCTGTCTATTACCGTTTGAAGTTAACTCCCTTAATTAAGGGAGTACTTGTACTGATTGTTGCACTAATTGATTCTGGGTTCCATGATTACTGGACAATTGGACTCCTACCTTATTTACCTAGCCTTCAAACTGTTATATATAGGCTCTCTTTAGGACAAACTGGAGGGACGAACACTTGTGGTTCAAAGCTATCTCTTACACCTAAACTCTCTGCTTTATTTCTCTTGTGCTACTTGTTACTGTCTAACTGTTATCCGGCTACAAGCCAAGGCTAGCTACTAAGATATCTCTCTTGCTCATTCTGTGTTTACTATCTCTTATACTGGTATGTCCTGACTTCAATTCAAGCCTAAAAAACAACATGATTTTGTTATTACTTCAATTCATCTTGTTCTTAGTTTGTTTTTACTTATGGTTTTGATTGTTCAACTTGCACCTAATCTGTTTGTTTCATGGCTTATCAGCATGTCCTTGAGTGTGCTCCCTTCCTTAGAATCAACATGTTTATACCCCCTTTACTTCTACTTCAATCATGTTTCTCTGATTATTAGTCCAAAACTTCTATGTGTAGTATAACCTGTACTTTATAACTGCTTTGTGCTGTGTAGTTCCGGAATACCTACTGATCTTTGAACCCCCCCCCCTCTAAAAGCTTTTTGACTCTGGACCCATGTATGACTCTGCCTACTAAGTACTTACACTTACATGCTTTATATTTGTCCCCAATTCCCCATTACCCTGTTTGTGGTTGCTAACCTCATCCTAGTTCTTGTTCTATATGTGTTGTTTGTTCTGGTTGCCCTACCATTTTCAAACTATTCTTATTACATCAAATCTTCTACTTCTTTTCAGAACTCATTTTTAACCAGTCTTTCCTGTTTAAACTGTTTCCTACTAAAATTCTGTCAAAACCTTTTCAAACTCATCCATGGCACTTCACTTTACTCTTAGATTCTTAGGTTCCACCCCCTCAGTGTGAGCACTTCTTTGGGAACCTCTTGAGTTCCCTATGAACTTTGACTCATTGAGGCTGGTATTTCCACACTACACTTGTTTAACTCTCGGTTACTATGTCTGGGTGTGAGCACTGCCCGGGAGCCCCTGAGGTCCTTAGGGAACTTGACACACCCAGACTATGAAAGGCTATGAAACCCTAAAGGCATTGAGGTTGGAGGATCTGGGCCTAAATGAAGGCTCCCTATAGAAATAACTTCTTATTTTTCTTTTGGTAATGTAATTTATGATTTCTGATATGTAATAATTTGTAAACAATTATTTGGGGTTGGATAGTGAAAACTGGTGGGAATATGCATGCTATAGTATAGGTACAGGTAGAAATCATGCCTATAGGTTTACTTTCCCTATATGTGCAATAGTAACCATGTCTAGGTACAACAAGAATGCCATATTGCTCAGCTTTACTGCATTCAGCATCTCATTGCACTTAGAAATCCTGTTTATATGGTGAATAACGACAACAAAAATGGCTATCACAATGTTTCTGCTCACGTTTCATATTCCGAAATGGCACTTAGAAATCCTGCCATAGGGCTAATAAATAAAATTGCTACCATGTGATTCTGGATATGTAGTCTGAAATATGATCTAAAATCTCACCTTAGAACGAACTAGTTAACAAAAATTGTGATCCTATCTTACCATGCTATAGAGATCCTTCTTTAGGTAAACAACGATTAAAACTGTCATTTTTCCTATCTCGAAACTATGTGTAATTCATGCATTTAGAATATCCTGCTTAGGTCTTGCATCATTTTGCATTTTTCTTTTGCATTAGATATCATGCCTTCTAGGACTACATTTGTATTCGTCTAAGCACCCCCTAGGCTGGTTAAGGATTGAAACAGACTCACCTATATTAGCTAATTATTTTCCTAAAATCTGGGCACCTAGAACAGTAGGTCTTGAGCAATTTTTTTTATAGTAATCAGTACGTCTAGGCAAGCCTTAGGTGCTAAATCTGTTAAGAATTGAAAGTATATTCCTTTATACATACTGTTTGACTAATAACATGTTAAAATCAGTAGTCAGGAATTGGTAAAATTCCTTCTCTAAAACTCAGTAATAAAACTGCCTCGCTATTGCATTCTCGCCTAGATATCATGCCTTAGGTTCTGAAGTTAAAAAGGCCTTACTTGTGTTTGAGTCGTGCTAATTTTGTGCATAACCTGTGGAGGAACACTTGGGCCTCATATCTGCTCTTATTTGTTATTTGCAGTCCTAATTGTCTTTGGTTGTCGCTTAGAATCTTGTCCTTTAAACCTAGGGGTCATCCTAGTACCTCCTTTTAGGATAGTAGTCCTAGCCTCCTCCGGGACTGATAGGATGAGACGGGTAATAGCACGCAATATAGTTCGTGACCAACACACGTTTTAATTACCTTCACGGGGTGGGAAAGGGTAGAATATGGATATGATGACAGACGCTCTAATACCACGTGTAGCCCCTCTCTGAGGAGTGTCTATCGGGTATTGCATTGATGTGATCCATATTGTTTTAAACCTAGGATATCTTTTCTCTCAAATTTTTTTATTAGTTTTTTCGAAATTTAATAACTTCAATGCTTATTTGAAATCCCCTCTTACTTGAGCCTTTACTTGTTATTTGCTTATTGTACAAATTCACGAAAACCATTTGGCCGGGAACCACAGTTGTGGATCCTGAGGGGGGCCTAACACCTTCCCCTCGGGATAATTTCAAGCCCTTACCCAATCTCTGGTAATGCAAACTAGTCTCATGAGTTAATTACTCTAGGTTCCCTAATGCACCTTAAAATTGTTAGGTGGGGACTCTTCTTTTTTAACCCTCTTCCTTCAAGAGGAGTTGTCATAATGTCATGAACCCGATCTCCGCTAAAGGAAAAAGGGGGGCGCGACACCCGTTCATGAACATATGCACCCTATCACTCATCTCAACCACCATATGAGGAGCATACCTTGATAAAGAATCAAACTGCATGTTATACTCTCGCACACTCATATTACCTTGTCTAAGGTTCAAGAACTTATTAGCTCTAGCTCGTCGTATATCAACGGGCAAATAATGACAAAGAAAGGCCTCAGAAAATTCCTTCCACAAAGCCGGAGAGGCATTCAAGCCCCTGGATCTCTTGCAACTATCATACCAGAAAATCGCTAAATCACGTAACCGATAAGAAACCAACTCTACTGCATCTGTATTTGTAACATGCATAACCCGCAGTGTACGATGAACCTGGTCAATAAAAATCTGTGGGTCCTCCATGGGGTCTGATTTGGTAAACACTGGAGGGTCTAGATTAATAAAATCACGAACTCTCGTACTATCTGGTTTATCAACAACACCAGTATTCTACCTCTGAGCCTGAGCAGCTACCAAGCTAGTCAACAACTGCACCGCACTCCGCATATCTTGGTTTGTAGGGCCAGATGGAGGAACTGGTGGTGCTGGGTTCCTCCTAATATCCTCTAGATGAGACGGAGTAGGTGAGGTATGAGACGACATCTCACTCTGAGCCTCACTTTGGCCTGCTCTGGCTTGAGGCACCTGACTAGTACCCTCTCCTGCAGCTATATCAAGCCATCTACTAATCTCTTGCTTCCTAGTCGAAGGCATCGCTGAAAGAAAACAATGTTAATATTAGATATGAACGCTAAAGACTCAACTCTACGCACGATCTAGATTTAGGAAGAAGGAAACAACACTAGATGTCATGTAGTCTCTATAAATGTGGTGCGCTACACATCCATAATGAAGACCCTACTAGACACGGCTCATAGACAACCCCTAGGAAAGACCTGCTCTGATACCAAGTTTGTCACGACCCAAACTAGAGGATCATGACTAGTACCCGAGCCATACTTGCCGAGCACCCTCGTACATTTTATCCAATCTTCTTATTATCTTTAAGGGACGACGATATCAATATAAGTGGTAGATATGGATTATGAACACCAAACAATGAAAGATAATGGAATGAACATGCATAACAAGGTATAACAAGATTGCCAAGAAACTACATATAAGTTAGGAGCTACCGCGTTTCCATGAAAGACTGTACAACAAAAATCATCCGACAAGGCATACCAAACTATACATAAGCCGACACCTATTTATGAGCCTCTAAAGGAGCATACATAATGCAACAAAGCCGAAACAGGGCCCCGACATACCCATAATATCTATACCAAAAATGCATACCAAGACCACGACAAGTTCGGAAAAGGGATCTCGCTCATAACCGCTGAACTGGAAACCCTACTGTGGTGGGGGAGCTGCATCTACCTGTCTATCAGGACCTGCAACACGACATGCAGCATCCACAAATAAAAAGGACGTTAGTACGAATAAAGTACTGAGTATGTAAGGTAGGGAAGCATAAGTAAGAACATTAATGTAAACGGGGATAAAGAATATACAACCTGTAACATCTGGGTACCTCTGAGGGCTACTGACATAAAATGCGTGATACATACATATATATACATAAGCCTTTAAAACATCCGCCTCTGTGGGAATCATCATCATCATATCGTAACTGACTGTAATTGGAGCTCGGTAAACCCAACTGATCGGTGGTTGCATAGTAGGTGCCCTACCCAGCCGACTATAGCACGACTCGATAGAGTAAAAAAAATAATAAAAAAATTAAAATATATATATATATAATGCATGTAGGACTCATTGGAATCATATTCTGAACCTTTCGGAGTGACGTAAGGTCGATATTTTCCATACACGTTATTAGGATTAACTCTTCATCAAGAATCTTATAAGAATCAGAAAGTACCAACAACATTGATGTCATAAGAATAAGATAAGCAACCTCAACATCAATTGTTCCATAAGAAGAGAAACAATGTAAGTAGTGCTAGCTTCTAAGAGTAGAGTATCTTTGGAAGCTCGTTCATTGCATTATGTACAATCGGAGTCGTGCAAAAGAAAGAAAGGAATAGCCTCACATACCTTGTATATACTGCCCCAATCTCAAGCTATGCAATTGTCACGACTCCTTAGTCTACTATAAGAGAAATGACACTATCGTTACCCTTTAAGCGTCATAACTATTATGTATCGATCACAACCTATTTTACGATGAAACGGATAGCACCTCCCCTATATATATGAATTCACACAAGTCAAAACAATCACCAAACAACCCAAACAACATCAATAATAATAATATTGAGTCTCCCAAAATAGTCCACACACAACCTAATCACTTCATACATAAGACGACCACCGTAGTCGTGTTAAACGACCCGGAAATGTTACGACGAACGACCAGCCCACAACACTACATATATATGGTGTTTATACATACCCTTCCTCCTCCAAAACTCCACAAAACAGTAGTACAACAAGCAGCCCAACAGCAACACAAAACAGTCCACTACAAGTGAATAACTCGAACTCACGGCTTCCGATCACCATCCCGTGAGTTCTTACAAGTATACAACGAATTTCCATGAATTTACAGCAGGAAAAATGGATGAAATAGAGCAAGAAACGTACCTTACTTGTTGGATAACTCAGCCCTTATCTTGGTTCTTCAAACTCTAGGTTTTACTCCCAATTAGAACTTGAAAGAGAGGGAAAATCGATTAGGGTTTGTGGATAATTTTTGAGAGGAAGTTTGCAGGGGTTTAGGTCTAATTATTGGTGATATATAATGAGGGTTATATTGCGGGAGATAATCCTTTAAATGGGCTCTTTGACTGACCCGAAATTGCCTATTTTTGGGCTATCATTTAACAAAGTAGATGACACACCTACTTGTCACCTAGTAGCTTGTGTAGTCTCGCAAAAATGCCTATATCTCTCTACTACGATGTTGTATGGATAAACGGTTTAATGCGTTGGAATGTAGACTCATAGATATTTAATTTGGTGGGTAGATCACCCCGTAATTCCAAGTAGATTGGGAGAAAAGCTTAATAACATTTGACCTAAAGTTTAAGTAAAACTATGAACCTAAGTTGCGACAACTCTTGTCGACTTTTGTTTCATAACTCGTTTGACTTCAAGACTATGATACGGATATTATATGATTCCGATACCTTAAAATACGACCTCTTGAGAATATTAATCACCCCTAGGTTTACCCAAGAATACGAGTCACAACATCCTTGATTCGTTTAACTTCTAATACTTGTTAATCACCTTTATACACTCTTGTATCATTTAAGATCAATAGGATTAACTTCTTATCATTTCAAAGATAATCTATTCTTAAATTTATATCGACTAACTTATGGCATGAACCAACGTACGTGAATATGGGTTGTAACAATATTTCTCTCTTTGGCTAGACAATATCTATTTATGTGCCCAAGTTTGCCACAACGGTATCATTTTAAAAGATTTTTACCGTTGGAAGACTCCCCCTCCTTTCCTGGCGAGCTTGAACCACTTGAGGAAAAGTGCATGCTATCTCTTGATTTCCCTTTAAAGTTCCTCTTATTGGTGACAAGAGCATTTCCTTCCCCTTCTTTGATAGATACACCAACCATCTGTTTGGTTAGTAGCTCTTGTGATGACAACAAATTCTCAAATTCTTCCAAAGATGGTTGTTGAACCCATCCTTGAATCGATGTAATAAAAAGAATATATTCTGGATTTAAACCACGAATAATAATTTTTTTTTATTCTTGCTTCAGAGATATACCCCTTCCAGATTCAATAGAGAAATTTTGGAACACAGATTTTTTACCTTCATAAAATACTCGGCAATAGAGAGATTACCTTGAGTGGTGTTGGCTAACTCATTCTCCAAAATCTGTAGCCAAGCTTCATCCTTCTTGTTGAACAGTCGATCGAAGGTCCTCCATATTTCATGAGCTGATTTATACCTTATAATATGATCAAATAAATTTGGAGAGATAGACCTCTTTACGATAAACTCCGCCTTAGCATTAATCTGCTTCCACTTCTTACGCGCCTTGCTATTCTCCGGTGCGTCAACAAGAGAACTTGTGTTACTTCCATTGACAACTTACCACAAATTCTCACCAACAAGGTATGACTCCATACAATTCTTCCATACCTTGTAGTTGGACTAGTTCAATAACTCCATCCCCAGTCCATTAGCACGACAACCCAAATCCATTTAGAGAAACTAGTTGAATCAACTACTAACCCGACCTTGAAATCCAGAAATCGACTTATGGCTCTAATACCATGTAAAGAATAGCAGAAGAAGAGTATTATTTGGAGACCTTCTGCTAGCCCAAGATCGTTAACTAAGATTGGAGGATTCAACTAAAGAAGAGGAAGCTTGAAAAGAGAAGAGAGATTTTTGAAAGAAGAACTTTGTTATTGAAGAAGACTTTATTGAATTTTGCTTGATTACAAATGAACATGACACCCCCCATTTATATTGTCCTATAGATGATTCTAGATAATGTACAAAGAAGATTCTAACAACCTTATCTTCTAACAACATTCTAAAATATCTAGATATGTCTACTAGATAATTATCAAGAATACGGGTTAGGATCCGGTCCAGTGATTTTTGCTCCAGTATTGTTAGGTGGTTGTTTGAGGTTGTGCCAACTCAGCAAACCAGCATCTGAAGGTTGTAATTGATTTTACATTAAAAGCTTAAATTAACGTCTGTCAACTCCTCTTTTGATATATTTGTCAAGCAGTCTTTTCTTCCTCCGACGCCGAGGAGTTTATTTCTCTTGCACACGTTTCTTTGGCAAAGTAGCGAGAATGTATTTTCTTATTTTGAAGTAGACTGAGCAGGTGACATAATTACTCTTCATTTATTCTCTTTAGTCTCCTTCTACACCCTAAAACTGAACTTCTAATTGTAACAATTTTGGTTTCAGAGAAAAAAATGATAAAAACCTATGCCTAGCTCGCTGGGATTAAAAGGTGGTAATTTTTTAAGGTTCGACTTAGACATCAAACCCATTAATGGTATCAAAATCTTTTCTAAAACTTCAAATTCGAGTGCAACAAATTTTGTTACTTCACTAAACGGTGATATTCATTTCCATTTTTATGACTCTGTTCACAGTGTCCGTTTACATGCTTTGTGCTATTGACCTTCGGTATGGAGAGTGGAGGATTATAAGGAGTTGTGAAAGGACTGCTTCTAAATTCCCTTTCCCCTCTTCCTCAACCCTCACATAAAGGTTTAACCATATTATCTAAAAGATTTTGTTTTATTCCAACCAAAAAAAAACTTGGAGTTTTAAACGCAAGTTATCATGGTGGAATGCGGTGGTTTTGGGATTATTCTGGTGGCCAACAGGAAAAACAGATATTTCAACAAGTTTGTGTTGCAAAGAGCAGTGAAAGAAAGCAATTAACGGACGTTAGTTTGAGTTTTTAATGTAAATCAATTACAACCTTTAGATGTTGGTCTGCTGAGTTGGCACAATCTCAAACAACCACCGAATAATACTGGAGCAAAAATCACTGGACCGGATCCCCACCCCAAGAACACTACACTAGGACATTTTAGAGAATTTCATTTTTTTCCAAAAAGTCAACTTTATTTTTTTTCACAGAAGTATCTATTCTTTCTTCCTCCATCTCACTCAAATCTACGTCAATTATAGTATTTTTGCTAGTGAATTCAAAAGCTCAAGTCTTTGCATGAATGTGAAATTTCATGGAGTCAGTTTGATCATTCTGTGGAGTCTTTGACATAAGGTCCTTTTAATCTCATCATGAGCTCTTGTTATTATTGAGATTTGCGAACATCTTCCTTAGGCCAATAATGATATTTTTTTACTATATTCCTCCAAATTGCGAGGAGACCTAATGTATCATATATAATACATACAAACACTCAAATTGTGGGTCCTTTTGTCTAGAATTAACCATTTAAATTTTTTAATTTAGTTAGTAATAGTTTTTGACTGTTTTCTAACAAAATCAAACATATCACGAATTTTTGCTCCGATAAAGATTTGGTATGACTATGAAAATGGTACGCGATTCTTAGCCTTGCGCCTCTCAGTTCTCATATTTTTCTTCTAGGTATGGTAGTATAAGCTATATGATTGAGTTGATGGTCTTAGGTGTTTGATAGTTTATACAGTTCTGTGGATACAGTTGATTGAAAAAGAGAAAGAATAAGCTTCTTAATTGCATGGTCAAGCTAAGAGGCGGAACCAGACAACAATGACGAAAGTCATTTTTCCTTCCCTTTTACTTTGTGAACTTTCTAAAAATTATTTTTTGTAAGAGTAGATTTGTGTGGGTGTCTCATTAAACAAATAAAACATCTAATACCAAAATTGTATTTCCAATCAACCAAGAATTGAAAATTGCAGATACTTTTGTCAGGAATTTTAATTCTCTTTGCCATGTCCCATATGTGATGTGTTTGACAATTTGCTCCTGACAACCAAAAAGGGCAAAAGAAATTGTCATCACTGATTGAGTGCAAGTTATTGGCTTGGTTTGGTTGTGTTAGAATTTTGTTTAATTGCAATGGATCGTCTCACAAGAGAATGATGACTAGGCTGTACTTGGCTTTAGTTCCTGTTTCTTGTATTATTGATTTTTAACAGGGTTCCATCTTTTTCTGGGGGTATTTCCCTCAAAATCTTTTGTCTGGTGAAGCTCTTTAACAAGAGTTCCATTGTATGGCGGTTTCACAGAGTTGTTGAAGTTGGTATTGCTTTGCTGATTTGCTTATAATAATAATGCCAGAATGATTTTTTTCTCTTTTCTCCAAAATTTCAGTATCGAACGCATAAAATCATGTCATCAACCATATAGAGCTAGAAGAAACAAAGTTAACAGTGACTGCTCACATACTTCATAAATAAATAAATAGTAAGTCTTTGAGGATCAAATAGTATCGAAAACATATCGGGACTTGATGTTCAGTTTATTTTTGTGTTCTTTCAGCCAAGAGAGTAGAGAGTCTATATGTATACGGTATTACAATATTTTCACCACCATTGAGCTATAATCGATGGGCGGTCCCTTATTGGGCAACCTCTGATCAGATGGTAAGTTATATATCGAATCCTACTATGGTCGAGCCCTATAAGCGAGCCCAGAATGGCCGATATACAGAGCCTAGTATCGCCAAGCGCCTATGAGCGAGCCTGCTACGGCATAGGAGTTACACATACCGAGCCTTATAAGGCCGGGCAACTATTTTACTTACTATATTCAGAGAGTTGAGTCAGTATCAATAGGTAAGAATATCTTCAAATTATCTTTGACTCCTAGTTACTTTCAGTTATTATATTATCAGTTCAATTTATGCTTTCAGTTATTCTGTTGCCTTACATACTCGTCCCTTTAGTCGGAGACGCTCAATTTCATGCCTGCAGGTCCTGATTGACAGTTGGACAGACCCTCCCCACAGACAGAGTCAAACATCAGCCACTTCCTCGAGTTACCAGGTCTAGACCTTGGAGTCCATTTTATTATATACAGGTTTGATGGGTAGGTCGAGGCCCTATCCTGACCATGGTACAATTGAGTTATCTCTAGAGACTTCTAGACGAGTCCTATATATTTCCTATAGTAGTATATGTTCATGGCGGCTTCGTCGACATGCACAATTATATATATGAACTTTTGGGTATGTTTACCCCTCATGTGAGAGAGATGTTATTTTCAGATGATTCAGAATATGACCTCATCGTCCTATGTTGAGGGTTACCCCTCCAGAGTTCACAGTACACAGTGGTACGCTCGGGCCGAGTATGGCTCCGGGTGTCGGCTACACCACTTCAGGTTTGGGGCGTGACAAACTTGGTATCAAAGCAGTTTTATGGATGGAATAGAGCCTCGTTTATGGATGTGTTGTGCTCCACGTTATATAAACATGAAGCTACAAGGAGTTTAGGAGTTTGTTACCATTCTTTCAAATCCAAATCGTGCTATAGAGCTGAGTCATAAGAGTTCGAGCCACGACTTATGTTTGCTATTGATATAGAGATGCTTGTAGTTAGAAAAATTACAGCTAGCTAGAAGGTTACTACAACAACAGGTAAGGGCACTAGTAGAGAGAGAATTCTTGACAATGTGGCCTAGTTTGAGGCCCTATCAGATCGTGCATACCAGATGTGCGGATTTCCTACTTAAGACCCTGAGACGGGAATATCTAATATACCCCGCAAATAGAAGGTCATGGGAGTATTAGAAGGTAAAAGTATAAGTTTCAACAAATAACATAAGCAAGGTGAAGAATGGTACAAGGTACCCAATTAATGAAGATTATTCAAATTTTCAATTCAGGCAGAGAAACATAAGGCTTTTAAGGTACCTTCAACACAAATAGAGGTATGTATAATTGGCCACACCCATCTCAGTTATGCCCTGTGGGAGCTAACATATATTGTTTAAGAGAAGATGGAATATCAGGATCCACCTTGGGTTAGAGTAACCCAAAATGGTGGATTGACCAGAGGAGCTAATAGTGAAACAATGTTTTGTTGAAATTTTCAGAATAAGGTACTAGACGAAAATATTAGCAGGAGAATAAGAAGAGAGTAAATAAAGTATTATGAGAAAGATGTGATAAATGGGGATAACTGTAAATCAAAATATGATATGATGATAGAGTCTATAGTCAAGTGAAGGACTAGACAAGAGGTGACATGCCTTGAGACAATAAAAAAAGTATAGGCCAAAAGTCATATCCTCATTTCGAGAAATGAGTTAGTGAGTCCAACGTGATTACCAGAACAATGATCTTTACTTCAATCATTTTCCTTTTTCAAAGATAAAGAATTCATATGCCGAGATTTAAATCACGTTGGTACAAAGCAAGCCACAATTGGTCAATGGGAACAAACCCCAATACCACTTAGTTTTCCTAAATTAACAAAAATTATATCTAAACTACAAGACTAATTCCCTTAAGAAAGTCGCCTAGCTATCCATCATCGGGAAAAGTCAACATAAAAATTTACCAAAAATTACCCCATTCAAAAAGAAAATTGGCATCATAGGAAAAAAGAACCGTGGTAAAAAGAAAACCAAGAATATCGCCAGCAAAATAAAACATTCTATATAAAAAAATCAAGAAGCTAATAAACATCAAGTCAATAAAACATACTATATATTAAAAAATCAAGAATCTAATAAACATACTAATATAACACATCACATGAAAACAAAATAACATACATAACATGAAAACAAATACCAATCTACTACATCCACAGTTATACAAGAAGCCACCCCCAACTAGAAATGTTGCAATGTACCCAATGGAACTAAACAAAATAGAGTAAAATGGTGGAAAGTGCTCCTTGAATACTGCTTCAAGTTCTCTCCTCCCTGTCGGACTAAGTCGCATGCTCCTCTTCTTCTTCCTCGGACCAATGAACTGGAGCATCATCATCATCTTCCGGCTCGGTCGATGTCACTAGCTCTTGAGGCTTTAGAAATTTCCATAGCCCCTTCACACACTTCCACATGCGGGTGAAGAATTTATATTTCTTCTTCTCCCTTTTCTTCATCCTGGTGTATGCATTTTCCAGTTTGTCATGAGAAGTGCTCAAATTACCGTGCGCCGTGGTAAAATCAGTATATGCCTTTTCCTGCTTTTTAAGGTGATCCCCCTTCTTCTTCTTATCATCAAGATACTTTTGATTTTTTTTTTGTAATGCATGCAGAGGGCCCCTCAGATGTTTCCCTAGGTCCTTGTGGAAGGCCAGCTACTAGGTTGCGAATCTGCCGCATTGCCTTAGAAAGCATAGGAAATGGTCCTCCCGCAGAAAATGATGGATGGCTACCATGGTAGGTCTAAGAAGAAGATCCTAACATTCTTTTTTTTCTTTTGACGGCGTCGCCCTCTCCTCTTTTCTTTAATGTATTATTAGGCTTTCCCATCCATTTCTCCCCCCGATCCTCCTGAACACCCGCAAGTTGGCACAACTCAGTGATAAGAGATGTGAATATCAATGACGAACCATTATGTAGCTTATACTCCCTCATTTCATTGATAAAAATCTCTCCAACATTGAGCTGAATACCATCAAGAATGGAGGCTATCATCTGAGTTATCATTACCGGTACATTCCATTTATTCGACACAGGGGAGATACGACTGCATATGATGGTCAGCCATATCTTTGCTTCAGCAGTGAATTATTTGGACGCGATCCCTCTCTTTTCAGCTGCCTACAGAACATCCTCACCCGGGCATAATTTGGAGACCAACCACTCCCCCGAGGCACAATCTTTTGCACAGAATGGGGCTATGTCATAGTCTTGTTGGTGATAGACTTGGTTCACAACTTCAACTTCGAAATGCACCATTTTGCCGCGAATTCTCATCTTTGGAAGTTTTAACCTGATGGCTGGAAGAAAAGCATAGAACTCCCTCACCCATTGCTCATTGGCTCTGCAAGGTTGAGGGAAAAACATGTCCATCTCATGTCTACAAGCCTTCGATGGAACTCAGGAAGACATTCCGGGACCTTATCCAACAATATACCACTTTTCGGGAGAAACTTCTTCGAAATCAACTCGGCATAGTACTGTTCCTGACATTCCAATGACAAGAATCGGTGTTGGTCATAATTCTCCTAAACTTCCAAAGGATTTTCATGCGCGGATTCATCGGAGTTAGAGCTCATTTTTGGCTTATGAAACCTGTAAAGAAAATATTGGAGTGAAAACATGGTATGGCTATGAAATATATTGCAAACTGAGTCAAATATGCCAAAGAATTATTGGATAGCCGAAACCCAACCTTTGAAAAAAAATCCAGTATTTTTATTTCAGCAGAGCTTGCTCTCTAATGTCGTTGTTTCAACATTTTCTTCGCAATTCTAATGCAGCAGGAAACCCAAGTTATCGCAAATACGATTAATCATTCGCAATTGCAAAGGTGGACAGAGCTGACAGATTTCGCAATTGCGACCATCGCAAGTGCGACCTCATCGTCCCCAGCCATAGAGCACTCCCTAAATCCAAATGTTTTTGAACGAAATCACAGTTTTAGATAACCCAATAAGTTTTTAGGCACACAACCATGCAATAAATTTCACACACAACCACGAGTTGAAGTAATTTCAATGATTCGGCCAAGAATCTCATTCGGGCCTTTCATCTATCACATATTAAGCACACAATATCGCTTCTCTTTTAATAAAGCCGTGGGTACTCAAACTTCCCCATTTTTCAAGCAAGAAAAAAGGCTAGCACTCTTAACCAACCTCACCCAAAAATGACAATACAAATTTGTTGTTTTTAAAATAATTTATGCACAGAAAATATGAATTAATTTAAGCCCTAGTATTTGAGAGCACACGGAGAGAGGAAGAAGAAGATGATGCTATAGACATACATAGTACAAAGATTAAGCGTTCATACCTTGATACTTGCAATTAGGAGTGAAAATGGTACAATTTGATAGTTGGGAGAGTGAGGAAGATGAAGGTCGTGTATCTTTTGAAGAGCCCCAAATTGTCTAACTTTTGTTCAAAATGAAACACAGTTATCTGTTTAAGCTCTCTGATGTCGCATTTACGACCCCTTCTTCACAATTGCGAACTTTAAAGTTTATTCAATGGTCGCAAATGTGACCTTTTCCTCGATTTTGTGATGGGCCCAAGTTCGCAAATGCGAACACTGCTTTTGCAATTTCAGTAGCTACTGGTTTTGGCTCTCTGGACCACTCTGACCTGCTCAAATCAACTCCAAAAATTCTAAAGCTTGGCAGATTAGTCAAAAATAATATTATAATATTCCTCCTACCAAGCGCCGCATTTAAAGTCGTGGCACGATGCAAATCAACTTTACCACTTTTCTCGCCACTTGGACGATATGAATTGGGCACCTAACTTTGAATCAAGCTTGTGACCACGAACGGTGGGGGTTGGTAAGTAGATGATCAAGCCAAACTTTAATTTTTTCATTTTGCATTTCTTGGCTTTCATGTGAGGAATGTCATTTTTCCTTCTTGTTCCCGCAAATTGTATGATTTATGGCCTTTGCCTTCCCTCATCGCAATCACTCATTGACTCGTGTAGTTCAATTCCCATACCACCACACAATTCCAATGTTGAAAAATGCTTGGATTGTGACATCAAACCTCCAAATTGCAATTCTTCCTGGATTTTGACATCCTCTTCCCCCCCCCCCCCCCCCCCCCCCCCGCCCCGACTAGAGTCAATCTCAACCATATTTTCAATAACACCAGTTGACTCTGATTCTATTTTTTTCTCGACATCAGCAACAATTATGGAGTCGGTTGGCGGATGTTCGGTTCTTGATTCCTCAAAATAAAGCTCAATTTCTTCCTCGAAGTTGGACTCTTCTTGACTTCTTTCCACACTCTCTAGTTGGTGGGCATAGTGAGCCGCAACCAATATTTTCATTCAATCTTCCAAAGTGCGGATATTCTCATCATTTTGAGTTCGTTCTTGTTTTAAGTCCTCGAGTTCCAAGTTGTGCTTCTCCTCATTTTCAAGAACGGCCTCCAACATGAGCATCATCCTCTCATTTTGAGCATGAGAGTGCTTCTTGGTTTTGATCAAGTGCCAAAGAAGGAATTTCGGCTACCACATCTAAGGAAGGTTCTTGGCTATCATTCACTTCCGAGGCTTTTTGGACCTCTAAAGCGTCCAAAATTTCCTCCATTTGTGAGTTCAACCTTTCAAGCGCCAAGTCATTGTGGAGACTATTTTCCAAAAGCTCCTCCAAGTAGGCATTCTAACATGTGCTTGAATTCTCCATTTGGACCACACTCAATTCTTCCACTTCCATATACCTATAATTTTCATCACAAAAAGTGAAAGCATCATAGCGGGGGATTTGGGAAGGGAAGGTCAAATAAGCACAATTATCCCCATGACCATTTTGACAACCAAAATTATCACAAATACTCAACTCATGGGTTTGAGATTGTGCACACAATCCGCCCCCGGAAGAATTTTAACAAAATTTCCACGAGTGTGGTCCTCCACAATAAGGACAAGGATCATCAAAGTATGAACAACTACCGTCCGACCAATTTTCATATGCGATGCCATTTTTCAAAGATTAAGAAAATAATTAAGAAAAAAAATAAGAAGATAAAGATAAAACAATAATCACAAAAATATTCACAAGTTTGGACCAAAGCACTTACGCTTACTTCTCAAACAACCTTAATACGCCAAATTGTTCCCCGACAACGGCGCCAAAATTAGATATGCTCAAATTACACCTAAATAAATGGTGTAAGGAAGTCGATGTCAAACATAATAACCCAACTAGGTTGGGGTCGAATCTCACAGGGAATAAGTGTGAAAAGGTTACTTGAATAGTGTGAAACTTGACTTAAGCCGTAATCCTACTCCGTTAGCTTAAAAGAGAGTGTTGTAATTATGTGTAATAAAGAAAACTATTGTGTTATGAGAATGTAATTAATTTGATTAAAGACACCAAGGATGTGTCCCCATCAGTGGAATGTAATGCTATCGGTGTTAATATGATATATTTCTAATGGAAGGTCCTTTGATATGAACTTGGTTTCTAAATGATTACCCAATATTTCCCAATAATTAGGTAGTATTTTATATTTATGATTTTCCCAAATATTAAAGAGTTGCAACTAAGAATAACCAATATATGCCAAATAGAAACCACTTATTCCTAAGTGATTCTATTAAACAAGGTTTAAGGGCATGAGTTTTTGCTATTAATTTCTACCAAACTCTAACTCACTTTTCCAAGTAATAATAGAGTGAAACGGAATTAGTCAATATTTGCAACCACCAACATTAAATGAAGCATGAGAAAAGAATAAATAACAACCAACCATTATATATATATATATTTAATAGTAAACTCCAATTAACATTACACCCATTTAGGGTCCACAACCTTAGTATTTAAAGCTAGCTACACATACTATAATCCAAGAGTAAAGCAATAAATAAAGTCATAAAGCTTACAAAGATACAAGATTCTCTCTTCAAAAGCTTCTAAAATAATGGTGTATTAAATGCTTTCAATGTAGCCTCTTTTTCAGATAAGATGTCCCACAAAAACCCTAGTAAATCTATTTATAATGGATTAAAAATCAGGGTACAATGTAGACAAAAATACCCATGCAGATCACATCTACGCCCGCAGAATGGGTCGGAGATCATGTATACGCTCCGCAGAAATGCATGTTCACCGCATAATTGCACGCCCAGTTGTCCATCACATATCCATTATGCGGTCCGCATATTGATTATGCGATCGTTGACTACGTCGCAAAATTGCTCTCGCAGAATCATTATGCAGTCCGCAGAAGCGTTATCGCATAATAGACCACATATTTATCTCTCAGAAACTGGAACACCTGCTTCAGTCTGCGGTTGGTTTGCGACACGCACATCACTTCTGCGGTCGCAAACCTGCCACATTTTTGCCCTTCTATGGGTTTTTGTCATCTTTTCAGTGTTCTTGGTTCTTCAAGTCTGTATACTGCAAAACACCAAAACTTCACAAGAAATAACTAAAAATGCTTTAAAAGACGAGCGAAATACTATACAATTAGTATCAAAAGTGCCGAAATTCTACGGCACATCAGGCCTTAAATAGATAGGCCCGGCAGTAGCAATAAAGGGCAACGACAGACTACAAATTTCTAGAAAATACAACAACGCTGGACTTGGGCCTGAGTTCCTTTAGAACTCGGCAGGCCCAAGTAATTTTTACATGTTCAAAGAAAAGAGAAAATCATTAGAGAATAATACTCAATACACGTTAATACATGAAGAAGAAAAAACTTGCAAGCAAAATAATGAAGAGAGTCACCAACAACATCTCAACATTAGGAAGGTCACCCTAATGTGGCGGTTATATATAGCAAATGATCCACATTGAAAACCTTTCATTGTCGTTAAACACTAAATCCAAAGATAATAACGAGTGTCAATAAATTAAGGGCCAAGGAGAAAGTCCTACTCAAGGTCAAGGCACCCTTTGAATTTCCCGACACTTCAAAGTTCCCAAGGGTTTCAAGGCCCAGGGCAATGCTTGTGCCGGGGAGAGTAGCCCAACCAAAAGTTAAACTCTACTCCCAAATACTCTTATCCAATAACGACTCATTCTTCCCTATAGGTTTAATTGCCAATGAGGCACTTTCAATGGAAATCGGTCACCTAAACACCATTATAGGAGTATCCCCTTCTTAACAGAATAACATAAGGGACCCAAAAGGAAATAATTTTATCTACATAACTTTATCTCCAACATTAAGTGAAAATATTAAATTGTTCTAAAGGTCAAGGCTTCAAGCACACATAGTGGTAGTGGTATTAACATAATACAGATAGAAAACCAAACACTTGAGATTAAACACCTTAAGGGTAAAATAGTTGCATGATTTAAATATATGAAATACATGAGTATGGATACATTCCATTCATAACCCGAACATGTATATAGGCTATCAATCCTTATTGACAACCTCTTAGGGTATTAACAGAGAAACAAATTAACCACTTTAATTGAGTTCCTTAAAAAATAATGATAGAGATACCATTACTAATCGTTACTTCTAAAGGGTATTGACAGGATTATGGACTATAAACTGCAATAGGAGCTCCAAAGATATTAACAAAGGTCACAGACTTATAACCTTAGTTAGAATTTCTAAGAATGTCAACAGGTTTACCAATCAAAAATATCAACAGAGATACAAACTGCTAACCTAGTTAGAACCTATGAAGGTTATGGTCACAAGTTAACGTTCCAGATTAAGGCCTCTAAAAGAGCATTAAAGAAGCTTAAGCTACCAACTCTGTTTGTTTCTAAAGCTCAAGTTATGACTACTTCTTCCTACGACTTTTCACTTCATATTGACAAAGCATGGTGTTAAACTCTATCAGTAATAACTGGAAGTTCAATCTGAAATTCATAAGTCAGGTCTATCTGGTTCATGCAGGCTTAGTGAAGCTTCAAGAACAACAAGGATATGCACATATTTGTGGAAAGAATATAAACAAGTATTGAAAGATACAATGAGCGCAGAATCACCTATACAGGTAACATGAAGTCATATCATCTTAAAAATGAAAATGCCATAATCATTAAGACAACAATGTCAACACATAAACTTTAGAAAAGGGGTAAGGACTATCACATTGGAAAATTTGTCAAGCAGTTTAAGGGTAAGATTTCAAACATAATGGAGATTAGGTTTAACAAATTAGGATACCAAAACATTGAATAAGGCCTCATGACTTAAGTCAAACATGTGATGAACTTCAAAATGTATACAGAGATAGTACATGAACTAAGTATGCTCAAATCATGTTCATATAGTGTGATCAAATAACTACCTGCTCATCAGAGGGTCAATGACCTCTGAAGGATAAAAAAACATGCTAAAGGAGATGATAAGTTCAAGTATATAAACCAACATTTCCAGGCCAAGATGACAATCTCACACTCACATTTGTTTAAGTCTAAGTGTCAAATAGACTACTATAAACACAAATGATACTTAAGGCAGAATGACAATGCTTAATAAAATGTCAAGGAAGACTGAAGATAACATGCATCACTACACCTTAAGAATTATTAGACTTTTCTTAAGGTGTAACAACATAACATGCCACTAAATAATCATTGAGACTACCACAACACTATCTCTCCAATAAATCATGATTTTTGCAACATATTTATTAACTATATACTCTCAACAAAACATGTAAAAAAATCAAGTCATTGATGAATCACTAACAATCATATAATAACAATACAAATCATACTTAATAAAATCAACAAAAAAATAGAGAACATTCAGATTTTACTAACCTTTTCTAGGACAACAAACAAAGACAGGAGTTCAATTTAATTGCATAAGACCCAAAGCTTTAGGCTTGATCAATTAAAGAACTCAGAAACGAAAAGAAAACTAGAAATCAGTTAGGAGCCTAAACTTTAATGAAATCTTGGTGTTGCGTTCATGTTCGTGTTGGGTCTTTTTTTCGGTCTGTTACGTGAGAGCATTGAAGGATCTATTTATAGGGCATTCAATGCCTTAAGGTTTCAAATGATTCAAATTGGATATTGGAAGATGAAGATGATCGATTGATGATAGCAAGGTAGTGGTAAAATTAGAGGAAACAGAGGGAAAATAGTGAGGATTTACCTGGGTATGGGAAATTGACTGTTGAACGCAAAAATCCACCGGCCAAAGATCCAATGCCCAGAGTTTATTGCGTCTGACCTCTAGACGACAAATAATGATGATGAGTTCAGAAAAAATCTTCATGCATGGTTTGATTTGAAAGAACATAAGAGGAACAAGACGATTTGAAATTTCGTCTTTGAGTCTAGAGTTTCAGATTTTGGGATTTCGAGTTTTGACAATGAAATAGGAAATAACCAGGAGGGATTCGCAGTCACAGGAGGAACATTGAGTGTTTGATGTTTGATTTTTGTTACCTTGCATTGATTTGTGCAAGGTTCCATGATTGATGGAGGTTGGAGGGGTGAGAGAGAAAAGAGAGTGTTGGGAAAGAGGTCCGGCCGGTCCTGGGAGGAAATGATTAGTGTTGAGGGGTGTATCCAGGTTTAAAATGGGAGATGGAGCGGGAGTCATTGGATCATTTTATCAACGACTCCGATTATTTTGGGAGTTAGGTGTTTAAAATGATTTTATGGATAAAATTTGATGGTCGTTGGATTCTTGTGATCCAATGGCATAGATTAAAGGAGACATGCTTTCAAAATAAATTGGAAAAAATGGGATTAATCCTTGTCAGTTGATGTTATGAATCAACAGTTAGGATGGGTTGTGTTTCTTTTGTGAGTGTTAGGAAAGGCGACGTGGCATGTTGTGATTGGCTCATATGGGATGGCATGGATTGCCATAGCGGAAAGAGAGGGGGGGACTTGAACTGGGTCAGATGGTTTTGTGCTTGAATATTGGGCTGGTCTTGATTTTACGAGTGGACAACTTATATTTAATTGTGCAATTGCAATTATAGTCATTTAGTCTTTCACCTTCTTAAAATTAATTTAATTAAATTTAATTAATTTTTAATAAATTTTTTGTAAAATTACAAATATCAAATATACTGTTAATTATTTTAATTAATTGTTTATAAAATTCTTTGTGTACTAAATTACAACACTAATTTTGAATTATTAACATAATAATATGATTAACCAAAATTTTAAGAAGTATTTTGTTAAATTAATTATAAAAACCTCTACAACACATTTAAAGAATTATTTTAACAATATTAAAATAGAAAGATGTTCGTGATTAAATTATACTAATACCAAGTGATTAATTTTAAAATTAATACTTAATTAATTCAGAAAAAAGTATATATCGATAGAAAATACTCAAAATATTTATTGTAAATTATTATGTACAAATAAATTAGTTAAGGAGAGTCAAAATTGGCCGTTAACACCCCTATTTCTGCTCAGTGATTTCACTTTTGCTGGCCAACAGTCACTTCTATGGCTCCACACCTGCGGAAATGCCATCGCATGTGTGGCCATAACTTAAGTCCTGAGAATGCGCTTCTGCAGACACCCTTACGCACATGCGCTCACGCTTCCGCCGAGCCTGCATCTGCGAAGCTTCGACTACACCTGCGGCCCTTCCCCAGCCCACTCGAATTCGCTCATGCGATGCCTCCTCCGCATCTGCGTGCCCGCTTCTACGGAACGCTGGCCGCATCTGTGCAGGCCAACTTCGCTTCTGCGGCTCGAAGGCCATTTCTGTAGTGTCGCACCTGCGGCCCAAAGTGCGCAGGCGCGGTTGCACCAGACATAGCCAAGCATCAACAATTCAATTTGTTCCAGATTCAATTCGAATCACACCCGGGGCCCCAGGGACCCTGTCCGAATATACCAACAAGTTCCAAACACATAACGGACCTACTCGAGGCCAAAAATCACATCAAACAACATCAATTCTACGAATCGCAACCCAGTTCAAGCCTATTGAAACTTATGAACTTCCGAATTAAAAAATTAACGCTGATTCATAACAAAACAACTTTGACTGACTTCATATTTTGCACGCAAGTCATAAATGACATGATAAACCTATCCCAACTTACTGAATCGAAATCTGAGCCCAATATCAATAAAGTAAACTCCCTAGCAAATTTTCCAACCTTCCAAACCTTCAACTTTCTAACTTTTGCTAGTTCAAGTCGAAACAACCTACCGACCTCCATATCAACCTCCAGATACTCTCCTATGTCCAATATCACCATACAGAGCTATTCGAACCATCAAACTCCATTCCGGAGTCGTCTACACAAAAGTCAAACTACGGTCAACTCTTTCAACATAAGACTGTAAAACCTCATCTCATACTGAGTAACTAACAACTCTCCCTGACGCAACTGCTTAAACTGCCTGCGCTGCTCCTCTTTGTGGGACTGAGGAACATACTTCTCCAAAAAGATCGTGGAGAACTGCTGCCAAGTGAGTGGTGTTGAACCAACCGGCCTGCGCTTCTCAAATGACTCCCACCAAGTAAAGGCAGCACCAACAAACTAAAATGTAGCAAACGAGACCCCACTGGTCTCCAAAATACCCGCAATACATAGTATCGTCTAGCATTTATCTATAAAACCTTGGGCATCCTCACCCTCTGTGCCACTGAAAGTCGGAGGCTTAAGTCTGCTGAACCTCTCCAGTCTACGCTGCTCATCCTCGGGCATAGCTGGAACCATAAAATCCTGGACTGGGATAACCGGTTGAGCTGGGGCTTCTCCCGGTGTGTGAATACCCCGTACAACCTGCTTAGGTGTCCGGGCAGCTGGAGTCTGATTGCCTCCCTCGGCCTGAGCTGTAGTGGCAGTAGTAGACATAGCGACTGCCTGAGCTAAACTGGAACACACCGTCAATATCTGAGCCAGGGTCTCCTGAAGACCCGGAATAACAATAGGTACTGCCGGTGCCTGAGCCTGTCCCGCTGGAGCACCATCGCCGGGAACCTGATCCTGAACGATAGGGGGATCCTGTGGTACTACCCCGGCTGCTGCCTGGGCTGTTCCCCTACCTCTACCACGACCTCGACCCCTTGTGGGTCTGACTGGTGTCTGGTCACCCTGATCGGTATTGTGTGTCCTCACCATATGTGAGAGATTGAAACAACGCAAGTTTAGATTTCAAGAATCAATAGCTTGGCACGAAAGAGTTCAAGAAATTGAGATTTTTCCTAAAAGTTCTGCAGCCTCTCGAAGATAAGTACAGACGTCTCCGTACCGATCCGCAAGACTCTACTAAACCTGCTCATGACCGTTGAGTCCTATGTAACCTAGAGCCCTGATACCAACTTGTCACGACCCAAAATCCTAACAGGCCGTGATGGCGCCTATCGTGGAACTAGGCTAGCCAACCATGACTTTACTACCCATTGGTTCTTTTATAATAGTTCACAATACAATCATAAACAACAAGCATAGCAATAAAATAAATTATTTAAATCTTAACGCCCCCATAATAGTCTAAACAAACCTCCCAAGACTGGAGTCAATAGTCATAAGCATCTAAGAACAAATAAATCTAACTCTGCTAAAACTATAATATATGCCTCTGAATCAAATGCTAAAACAAAATAAGGAAGGGGAGTGGAGAAGTTGTGGACGCTGGACAGCTACCTCGAAATCCCGTGAACTGCTGCTAACGAACAAGGCAGCTACTGCTCCAAATCGGTACCTGGATCTGTGCACAGAGGCACATGGAGTCTTTATGAGTACGCCAACTCAGTAGTAATGAAAATACATCGCAGTCTAAGAAATATAAAACACACAGTACAGATACACCAATTCACAAAAGCCAGTAAAACACCAAGTCACCAGATAGTATTCATCAAATACATGAGTTCAAAACCAGTTTCAAAAATCCTTTGAAACCAGTGTAATATCAGTATATCTCAGTAACATTCTCAGTAAAAACCTGTTTGAAAACGATATAAATCATAGTTCGAAAACTCAGTAAGAATCTTCATAAAATTGCCCCCCGGGCCATAATCATTTCTCGTAACAATTTCTTTATCAGGCATTCTTACAATCACTCAGTAACAGCCCCGCGGGCAATAATCATCACTCATTATCAGCCCACGGGAAATAATCATCACTTAATAGGTACATGCGCTCACTGGGGGTGTGTACAGACTCCGGAGAGGCTCCTACAGCCTAAACGCTATAACAACATAAGGCCTGAAAGCCTCCTCACAATATAGGCCTGACAGCATCCCTCATATAAGGCCTGAAAGCCTCCTCACAATATAGGCCCGAAAGCCTCACTCAGTCAGACACTTTCAATTTTCCCTTAGGCCTTAAACATACCGGGTTCTCGACCCAAAACAGTGTTTCATTTTTCAATAAATAGTATCAAAATACTCAGAGTGTCAAAACAATTATTAAGAAAAGACTGAGTGAAAATGATAACGTATACGTGATGAATATAGTAAAACATAACCCCCAATGGGTAAACAAGTCGGCATTAGGCCCCAAACATGGCTTACAACCCAAATCATATCAAGTATATATAGTACTATTGGAAATAAGCTTTAGAAAGCTGTTTTGCAACTCAATAGTCGCCTAAGTAAGGAGTATATCTCCAATGTTTCAACCTTTACATTTCATAACCCGTGAAAGGGTGCAGAGTCCGGGGTTTCATACCCTCAGGACAGGATTTAAAGACATTACATACCTCAAACTAGCTCGAAACTAATTCGCAATGCGTTTGCCTTTCGAATCAACTTCCGGATGCTCCAAATCTACCAAGTTCAGATTTTTTTATCATCATATTATGCTCAAGGAATAAATTCCAATTGAAAAATATCGAATTTAGCTCAAAAATCCGAATTCGGTCAAAACCCGACCCCTGGACCGCATCCCGAAACTCATAAATTTTTATACTAAAATGTTCTTCGTCCTCTCACGATCCCGCACATATAAAGAACACCAAAATCGGAGTTCGTTTGACCCCTCAAATCGATCCCTAAAGGTCTCATAATCTCAAGCCCTAAACCCACATTTTTCTACTGATTTTCATGAATTAAACACTGGGATTATGCTCCTTAATCACCTATAATTGAGTTTTAATGACCAAAATACTTACCTCTCTGAAGAACACTTATTTCCCTCTTCAAAAATCGCCTCAAGAGCTCTCTGTCCATACAAAAATGTTGTAAAAAGGGTTTAGCTCGCGGAAGGGTTTATTTAAATATGCCCAGTTATTTATTCAGTGGGAACGCGGTCCACCTCCCTTCGCGAGGTACAAAATCCCCAGGCCTCCAATTCCTCTGTGCGAACGCACTCACCTGGGTGCGAACGCGATGCCCAGGCTGGTCAACCCTACACGAACGCGGTCAAAAATCCACGAACGCACAGGTCAAATGGACATAGGTCCCTCAGCTGCCCTAAACTCTCTGCGAACCTCCTTAGCCCGCGTTCGCGATGGCTACCTCTCACAACTCTCCGCGTTCGTACCTCCTGGACTGCGAACGCATTGCACAACATCCCTGCTCCCTTAATTCCCCTATGCAAACGCGAGGCACCTTCCGCGAACGCACAGGGAAAAATACCTGTGAAAAAACACCAGCAATTTCAGCCTAAGTTTCCAACACGAATTGGTCCGTTAATCATCCGAAATCGATCCCGAGCCCCTCGGGACCCCAACCAAATATACCAACACATCACATATGATCATTCAAACTTAGTTGCACTCTCAGAACACTAAAATTAACATCAAAATACCAAAATCACACCGGATTCAAGCCTAAGAACTTTGATATTTCTAAAATCCACCAATGATGCCGAAACTACCCAAAAAAACTCTGATTCACCTGAAATTTTGCAGACGCATCCAAAATGACATTACAAACCTGTTCCAACTGTCGGAATTCTATTCTGACCCCAATAACCTATTTTCCACTGCCGGCCAGAAATCGCCAGAAACTAACTTTCGCCAATTCAAGCCTAATTCTACACCGGACATCACAAAATTATTCTGAACACACTCCTAAGTCCCAAATCACCTAACGAAGCTATTAGAGCCATAAAATACACATTCCGAGGTCATTTACCAATAAGTCAACTCTCAGTTGACTTTTCCAACTTCAAGGCTATTTTTAAAGACTAAGTGACTAAATTCTCATTATAATCACTTCAATTTCAAGCCTACCAACTCTAACACATCAATAACAGTATAATCAATCTATAACAAGTCAAATGCAGTAATTATAATGCAGATTCTACATAACGACAGACCGGGTCGTTACATATACAAATCCCGAATCTTCAAGTGCTGATAACTTGACCGCATATCATTCTTTGAGAGAATACACTGGCACCCTGTAACAGATCAAATAGGTCATCAATGCGTGGAAATGGATACCTGTTCTTCACTGTACCTTTGTCAAAATATGGATAATCAATACACATGCGCATAGAACCATCCTTCTTCTTTACTAACAAGACCAGAGTACCCCAAGGTGACATACTAGGCCGAATGAATCCGTTCTCAAGAAGCTCTTGCAACTGCTCCTTTAACTTGTTCAGCTCCGCTAGGGCCATATAATGTGGTGGAATAGAAACAGGCTGAGTGACTGGCAATAAATCAATACCAATACTGATATCCCTATCGGGCGGCATGCCCGAAAGATCTGTTTGAAATACATCTGGATAGTCTCTCACTACTGGAACTAACTCAACGACAGGAGATCAACACTAACATCCCTCACAAAGGCAATATATGCATCACACTCCTTTCCAACTATCCGCAGTTCCTTAAGAAAAGACACCACCCTTTTAGGAACATAATCTAAAGTCCCCCCCCCCCCT
>ML274658.1:79216-91764 GCA_005239495.1 Nicotiana undulata | reverse complement strand
TAACAAACACAAAAAAAAGATGATAAAAATTCACCACCTCCCCCCCCCCCCCCCCCCCCCAAAATTTCTCAACCCAATTCCACTATTAAATGATGAAATCAACGATAGATTAGTGGAATATCGTCATGACCCAAAATCCATCAGTCGTGATGGCACCTAACTTAACCCGCTAGGTAAACCAACTAATAACTGCCAAATTCCAATAACAGTAATAAAACAATCAAACAAAGGAATTATCTAAATCTTAAATCTTTTCTAATGACTAGTAATTCAAATCATGAGCGTCTAAGAATAGAATTTACAAAATTGAAATGAAATAATACATCGTCTGTTTGAAAGTACATAAACAGAGTTTTAGAATCTAAGCTCCCCCGAAAAAAGAGGCAGCTACCACAGACGCAGGTACCTCTTCAAATCCAGCAACCATCGAACACAATAACAACACCAGCTAACACCTGCACGCAATGTGCAGAAGTGTAGTATTAGTACAATCGACTCCATGTACTGAGTAAGTAACAACCCTAACCTTCGGTTGAAAGTAGTGACGAGCTAGAATATTGGTCGGGTCCAACACCAATAACCAATAGTAGTTTGTAACAATGTAAAGAAATTAAATAAAGAAGTAGCTCAGAGACAAAATGCTCAGCCTTTTCATAGTTTCCCAAAGTAGTGGCGTTTTTCAAATATAATAGTGAAAAATTCAAGTCTTTTATCGAAAATTTGCCAAAACTATAATCTTCCTTGAGAACTGTAATTTTTTCAAAAAACTTTTCATCAGATAAATGTTTCATGTTCAGATAGCATGAGGAAAGTACATCTACAAGCCTATATTCAATATGCATGAGAAGTCAAGAATGACGTGATACCGTACAACATGAGGAAAATGCATCACTATGCTTGTATGCCAAGTGTGAAAATCAAATGCGATGCAACTCAGTGATAAAATCATATGCATGCTCTCAGAGTATCAATTCACTCAGTCCTCACAGTCACTCAGTCCTCACAGTCACTTAGTCCTCTCAATCACTCGTCACTCGACACTCGCACTCAGTAGGTACCTGCGCTCACTTGCGGTATGTACATACACCGAAGGGGTTCCTTCAGCTCAAGCGCTATAACAAGCCAATCGTGGCATAAATTAGTAAAACATGTTGCGACGTGCAACCCGATCCCATAAACATCCTCACCATCAGGCCCTCGGCCTCACTCAGTCATCAATCTCTCTAGTCTCTCCAGCTCTCAATTTCATGAAACTAGCCCGACAACAATGATATGATGTATCAATAAATAACAACTGAGACTGAGATATGATATGAATGCATGGATATGACTGAGTACGAACATACCAGTAAAATCATTGAGATGACAGTAAGAAATAACCATTATGGGTCCCAACAATATCATCATAAAGCCTAACATGATATCTAGCATGATTGACAACTCAATTACTTTATCACATGGTGACAACACAATTAACAACAAGATAAGGCCACTATACAGTGCCATGGAAACAACAGAGTCGCAATTCAAAGGGTGTACGCCCACACGCACGTCACCTAGCATGTGCGTCACCTCAATACCAATCACAAAACATGTAATTCAGGGCTTCATACCCTCAGCACTAAGTTTAGAAGAGTTACTTACCTCGAACATGCCAAGCGATGATCCAAAGATTCTATCACGCACGTTCCGACCTCCGAACGGATCGAAACTAACCAAAAATAACTCAAATACATCAAATAATGCTAAAGGAACCAATCCCAATCGAAAAAGGTTGAATCTTTAATCAAAAAACAAAAATCGACCAAAAATCCCAACTCGGGCCCGCACCTCGGAACCCGATAAAACTTACGAAATCCGTCAACCCATTCAATTACGAGTCCAACCATACTAGTTTCACTCAAATCCACTCCGATCGATGTTAAAAACTCAAAAATTAAATTTATGAAATTTTAGACAAAACCCCCAAATTTCAAATTGAAATCATCAATCAAATGCCAAAAACGAAGATGGATTCATGAAATATAATCAAAATCGAGTATAGAACACTTACCCCGATTTATATGGTGAAAATTGCCTAAAACATTGCCCAATTCCGAGCTCCCCAAATCAAAATATGTTAAATGAAAAAAACCCTCCTTTTAACATTGCTCTGCCTCATTTCTTGTGCCAAACGATCTCGAAACTAATTTTTATGACTCCAAAGGATTTGTTGTGAACTTTTAGTCAAGTTAGGCTCTTGAATCACTCCATTTGACCTTATATTGAAGGAGATATGTTGGTTTCAATATTTGAAGAAAGTGCAGATTTTTAAATACGAAGTCAATGACAGTTTCATAATTAATCTGAAAAATCTAGAAGGCCAATTCTTTGTAAAATAACCATAAAATCCTTATACGATATCCACATTCGACGTTTCTTTTTTATACGGATCCATAATTACGATACGGATCTAATGATTTAATCAAAACATTTGTTCAATGTGGTACCATTTAAGCTTGAAGAAACAACGTCGAAACATAATAAGAACGAGTGTAACACAATCCAGATCAATCTGTAACTCACCCGAGCCCCTCAGGACCCCATACAAATATACCAACAAGTCCCATAACATATCACAAACTTACTCGAACAGGCACTAAAAATGAAACTTAATGAACTTTTGACTTCAAAAAACTCGCGCCAAAACATATCAAATTAATTCAGAATGAACTCTAATTTAGCACATAAGTTCTAATACATCATACATAGCTATTCATGCCCCTAAACTACCGAGCGAAGTGCAAATGCTCAAAACGACCGGTCGGATCGTTATAAACGTAACCATAAACGAGTTAAGAATCATTACCCCAAAGTTACTCTCAGAAAAACCTTTGAATTATCACCTCAATCCGAGCTCTCAAAGTCTCAAAATTGAAAATGGAATAAAAACCCTCGAAGCCCCTCTTTTCTGCTCAGCGATTTCGCTTCTGCGAGAGAGCCACCGCATCTGCAGAAAAACCCTCGCAGGTGCGGACTTCACTTAAGTCAAAAACTTTGCTTCTGCGAGCTATGGGCCGCACCTGTGCACCCGCTACTGCAGATAAATTTCCGCTTCTGCGATCCTCAAGCTCCCAGGCCTTCCGCTTCTACGATCCATCTTCCGCAGAAGCGCCTCCGCTTCTGCGGCCCTAATCTCGCACCTGCAAACTCTGACCCTTTCCTTCCAAACTGTACCTGTTCCGCTTAGCTCGCTTCTGCGGGCTCGCACCTGCGGTCAATCTGGTGCAGGTGCGGTTACACCAACACTGGTGCCTTCAGCCATTCCTCCAACTTCCAATTTGTCCGTTAAGCATCTGAAACTCACACGAGGCCCCCGGGACCTCAACCAAACATACCAACCAGACCTAAAACACCATACAAACTTAGTCGAGCCCTCAACTCACATCAAACAACACTAAAAACACGAATCACCCTCCAATTCAAACTTAATGAACTTTGAAACTTCAAACTTCTAAAACCGATGTTGAAACATATCAAACCACGTCCGATTGAGCTCAAATTTTGCACACAAGTCATATTCGACATTATGGACCTATTCCAACTTCTGAAATCGGAATCCGACCCCAATATCAAAAAGTCCACTTTCGGTTAAACTTCCCAAAAATTCAGCTTTCGCCATAAAGTCGAATTTTTCAATCTTTGTTTTTCTCGTGGTTTTTGGTTTTTTCGGGTTTTTCCGGTAAAGTCTTCATAGCACAAAATATGTAACTTGTGCTCCAAATATTTCTTTAGTCCTAGTAAGATACAACTATATAATTTATTTTTCAAGAAAATAACATAATAATATGAGATAAGACAGAACATTATACCAAAATATTCAATAACAAAAATAATAAAATTAAATGAAGCTAATATTGCTAATTAATAAGCCATAATGAAAATAAATATAATCTAAAACTACTACATAGGTCATGCTAAAATAAGTATAGCTAATAAGTACTATTTAATTACATAACTAAACACTAAAAAAATAAAAATAAACTAAGTTATGCATTTTCATTATAAATTAATGTAAAACTAAAAAACAGATATCCAACACTATCATCATTCCTAGTGTTGAATTGAATTTCTGTTGTTAGCATTGATATTGATTTGAACTTTGTTTGAGTTACGTACTACATTTATGGACTGTAAAAATTTATCTACAATTCAATCATGTTATTTCCAAACTTGAAATAATACACTAAAAGATAAAACGATGAAAAAGTTTAATAAATATTTATAAATTACGATACAATTAATATGTATACGTTTGAACTATAACTACCACACGAACATTATTTGAAGGAAAATTCTAGAAACCTCTTTGGCGATTTATTTTTGTTAAACAAACCTCTATCATGGTTTGAAATACTCTTTACATCCTTTCTTTTGATGGTTATCCTTCTGCAAGTCCATTTCTATTTAATTAAAATAAAAAGTTCATTCTCTTGGTCTTTATGACCAAATTCTCAAGAACACAAAATACTGTAGTAAAAGACAATTCACTCACTCAAGATCTTCACTTCATCAAAACCTTTGCAAGTCAAATGCTAACTAGACATGTCTTAAAAAAAGAACAACATGTGGCCAATTGTAATATTATAACTCCCTCTTTTGTCAAGCCAAATTAAGCTGTACATCTTATTGTTCCGTTGGAAATATCATGCGTGTGTTCTCCTGCATCGTTCGAGTCATTCAATATTCTGCTGAAAGTTTTCCATCAAACAATCTTTCTCTTACTTCCTTAGCCTGTAATATTAACACACACAAAAATTAAGAATTGATCACTAAACAATGGGTCTAGCGAATCTAACTAATAATCATCTTTATCAATTGTTCCATCGTCTATAATTTGTTTAATCACTAATGCCAAAAGAGAGTTCTGTTCTTATAGAGAGTGTGTGAAATTACAGGGAGAAAAATAGACATAACCAACCAGACAAAAAACATATTTTGATATTTTATTTTTGACAGTTTTCTTATGTTATTTTGGGTTACAGAGGTAGCCAAATTGATCCAAGCTATTGCATAGTTCAATTTAGCCACAATCCAGGTTGACCTATATCCAATGATAAATTCGTGACATAACTCGTCCAGATCTCTCGACCGTATACTTTGCTAGCGTTTGGTTTGTTTTGAAAAATCTGATTTGAATGAAGTTTGGTTTGAAGATGAAAATGTGTTTGCATATCAGTTTTCAAAACATATTTCCCAAATTTATTTTGGAAAAATATGTATATTATTATTGTTTGTAAATATTTTGGCCCATTTTGGGATTTGAGATTTTGCCAAAATATAGACAAACTCTATGGCAAAACATGTGTATGCCAAATAAAACTCAAATTTATTTTGGCAAAATCTATGGCCAAGCAGGGCCTTTTTTTTTGGGTATCACCAATAAAACAAAGTTGTTATAGCTACTTCCTAATTTACGTGCGGATGTTTGATTTGGCAAGGAGTTTAAGAGAGTAAGACTTTTGAAACTTGTGGTATAAACTAAGATACATATATTTGTGTGGCTATAAATCATTTCATTAAGGGCAAAATAGAAAATTTAACGTCAAATTATTTCTAAATATGAAAGTATAACATTATTTTGGGGATAGACTAAAAAAGGATAGTATATAAATTGGGTCAAAGGGAGTACCTGTTTTTCCCAATCTGTGAGAGCAGTGATAAATGAAAGCAGAATTGTTTGCATTGTGGAACCTATGAGTAATCCACTCCACAGGCCTTTCTCTTTCCAATTCAAATAGAATCCCATCAATAAAGAAGCAGGAATACCAATCAAGTAATATGATCCTAAATTCACATAGGCCCCTATATGTTGCCATCCACTTCCTCTTGCTACTCCTGATGCAGGAAATTTAAAGCATATTTAAACAAATAACTTACTACAGTTAGAAATTAAGATTGATGAAATTAATAACCTGATAATACTGTTTGTATGCTATCCATGACGATGGAAAGGCAGAGAAGAGGAGTCAGTTCTGTGATAAGAGTGATGACTTCTTTTTCATTTGTGAAAGCATATCCCCATACATTACGCAACCAAAACAGAATTGCACTTGCTATCAGGAATTCTGCAGTTGCTAGAATGAAGACTGCAACGATGGAAACTCTAGCTGCTTTTGGATTTCCAGCTCCTAATTCGTTTGAAATCCGAGTGCTACAAAATGGTTATGAGTTAATTTAACAATGCCGTATTGTACCATACTAATCCGTACATCAAAAGGTCATTGTTAGGAAGTATATATGTTAAGAGATAACCTTGCAGCAGCACTGAAAGAAAACGGAAAATGGAAATGTATTTGAGAGGTTGTAAGGCTGCACCAGAAACAATAGTAGTATATGTTATGAATTGTCTAGTTATGTGTGGATCAAGAGTGAATGGTTCCATGATTTTTGCGTACCAAATAGATAGGACAGAAGTCTCTAGCTGTGGATTTGGCAGCAAACCACTGAGCAATGTAATCAGCTCAACTGCCCACCATCTCAAACTATACAAACAAGATGTAATAAATTAGACCTAAGATGTGATAAACAAAGCCAAGATAAAAGCTAAGAGTTAAATTACCAAACCATTCCAGCAGATGGAATTGCAAATTGGAAGAACTCTGGCAAAATAAGGAGTACATCCTTCGAGAAATAGGGACGTGTCTTTTGACAAGCTGACGAATACTTTAAGTAAATCACAAGCAAAATTACATTCAACCAATATGATGAACCAATCGCCATAGCTGCTCCATTGGCCCCTAACTCAAATTTGAATATTAAAGCCCAACTGAGTGGTATATTAAAGAGTAGAGACGCTACCGAGGTCCATACCATTGGAATGATCAAACTCTGAGTCTGGAAATAGCAAACAAGTGACTGAAGAATAGCATAGGGAAATAGAGTTAAGATGAGACAAATCGAGTATTTTCCAGCTTCTATAGAGACTGAAGGGTCTTGGCCAATCCATAAAAGCAATTTTCCAGTGAAGATCCATAGAAGAGAAACTGGCACGCACGCGAATAAAAGAAATATAATGGCAGCACAAGTAATAGTGCCAACTTTTTTGTACTGTCGTGCTCCATAGGCCTGCCCACATAAAGTTTCCAATCCAGCTGCCATTCCATACTGCACGCAAGATTCAGATTCAAATAGCTTTAGTATCCCTGGCAATCTCGATATAAATTTATAGTGATAAAATGCATTCACGTTGAGGAAGTACAAGTAAGTCTAAATAGAAATTACTGACCGCGAAAACAAAGTCCAACATTAGTAGCTGAAAAGATTGCAAACTTATATATAAGATGTAGGAATCTCTTAACAGTACGAGGTCTTTTAGGGAAAACCATGCGAGTTTGGCTCAAATCATATAATATCACACCATGTTAAAGAGTATTTTTAGATCAGTTGAATTCAGCAGAAATTAATTATACACATTGACTGTTAGTATACGTAGTTTAATCGTTTGTTATAATGTGTAGAAAGATTAGAAAATTTATCGGGAGAGGAGCTTACAATGAGAGAGAAGCCAGTAACATTGCAATAAGATGTGGCAATGGAGGCACTAGAGAGGGAGAGTTCACTCAGATGACCCAACATAACCATTGGCGCGTAGCGCAACAGGAACTGCGACACCTTCACTGCTATCATTGGAATCGCAATGCGACTTACCTCTTTTAGCTCTTCTTTAAACACTACCCTTTTGCTGATCTCGTCATTCAATGGCAGCAAAGGGTTTTCCATTTCCTGGAACAACAACTTCTTTTTCGATCTCCCTTATGAACAGCTGCTTAGGCTTCAAATTTACAACAATCTTTAATGGTTCAAGATATGTGGCACCATATATGTGATAGTTCTCACTTCTCACGACTATTATATAAGCTTTTTTGAATGACAAGGTGACCTCAGAAAGGATTTTAAAAATGTCGATCAGATTGATCAGCCTAAATTTAGGATCTTTTCGTGGAATTTTATAAGTTTCATCTTTCTCGTGGAACAATTTTTAATCCCTAACTGTGCAGAATTTAGAGCTGACTTCCGGAAAAGTTTAATTAGCGACTACGCAGAATGAATTGCGGATAGAGTTTTCTATTCGATCTTTATTTGATTAAGTCCTATTTTTGAATGAATTTGAAAGTATAAGAGGGGTGAATTGATTATTTTAGAAAACTTTTATCACTAGTTGACTAGTTTACCGGTTAGTAGATTAAAAATAAGAGCAACATAATAATAAATGTAGAATTAAAACGCAGGAATTAAACATACCAGAATTCTTTTACTGGTTCAGATTCAATGTGAATCCTAGTCCAGTCCCCTTGGGTTGCAAGGGTATTTTCTTTCGGTGATCGATGTTACTTGAGTACAGAAGGAATGGTGTAGCTTCACACCAACAACTTAGTCTCTATGTCTCTTTTCTTTTCTTGATACAATGTATCACCAGTGATTATCCTCTTTCGTCTCTCACTAGTTACACAACAGATCTAAAAGAACTACAATACTTGTTTGGAGTAGAACAAAAAGAGGGTAGATGGTTCGATCAAAATATATTTCTTCATGTCCAGAACGACTGTATATATACTTTCCAAGAGGCCTTCAAGAATTTTAAGAGATTGCCAACCCAAGAGAGTTGATCCCTGAAAGAAATCATAGATTGATTCTTTCAAGCATAAAGTTAAGTCCCCCTTAATCTTCCTTGATATGTGGACTTGACAAGCCTTCCATCTCTAAGCCTTGATATCTGATGGATTCCTCGATTTTTATTGATTCTCAGTGACTACGTTTTCCATGAATCTGGGACCTTCCAGTAATAGCTTCTGATTAATTATTATTGCCGGGTCTTCGCCGCTTCTTCCCTTTTCATCGCTGGTTTCTTTTCCTAGATAGCTTCCATTAATCTCCGATTGATTTCTTCCGTCAGTCTCTCTATGATCTTCCTTTTGCATTGCACTTCTTCCGTCAATCTCTGATCTTCCTTTTGCAATTCTGATCCTAATTGATTTCTTTCATTTATTCCAGACTAGTTGCTTCTTGCATCCCTTTAGTATATTCCTTGAGTCATCTTGATACCTAATTTTTCCCTCATGTTTGTAAATGAGTATATATACTTTCAAAATATTATTTTTGCATCATTATTTAATTTACAAGATTTATACAAGTATTTTATAATTTTCCTTAATTTTTAGAGCTTTAAAATTTGTTTTACTACATTTAAATTACTCGAATACCCCTTAAGTTAGTTTGTGATGATTTAATTACCCAAAGTTATTATTTGCATCAACATATATGTTTTCGAATATTTTACTTTATTTTATGTAAGTATATTTGTTTTTAAAACTATTTACATAATTTTGCAATAACAGCCATTATTCATGCATAATTACATTTTATTACATTATTTGTGCCTAAATAGCATTTTTTATATATTTTTTAATATTAAGCTATTTATTTTCAGTCATTTTACTACACAAGTAATATTTTCATTACTTATAAATTATTTTAAGTAAATTTTACATATTTAATTTATTGCCCCGGTATAAAGTCTAATTTTCGGACCAAATTACAGGCCCAAATACCCAACCCATTTCTTTGATCCCTCAGCAGCCCAACCTAACGACCCATTACCTTTGAGCCGCCTAGTTTGCTATTTAATCTCGGTCTACGACCCATAATAAATTCTCCATTCTCCTTATATCCCTATAACCCAAACCCTAAACCCCATTTTATCATTTATGCCGCCTCCAATCCTTCCCCTTCATCTCCCAAACCTAAACCCTAACGACCAAAATCGTCTCACCTTTTCTCTGCATATTGCCTTCGAACCAGAGTTTCTTGCCTTTTATGAACGCTTACCACTTTGATATGGTAATACTGAGTACCCTTCCATATATGGAAGGTGTAAATCGGGTCCAAACGGGCTAGACCTTGAAGATATTGTGGTATTTTGGCCAGATACCTCAAAATACAGTGAGTATCTCTCCAATTTGGGCATATTGCCATCGAATCTGGCTTAATTAGGGTTTGTCTTACTCGTTGCCCTAATTCCGATTTGAAATTGGTTTGCATGTGGTCTTTTCCTTATTCTATATGATTGATTTCTTTTCCTTATTCTGTATGATTGATCTCCTTTTTCTTATTTTGTATGGTTGATTTTCCTTCCCTTATTCTTTATGATTAATGTTCTTTCCTTATTCTGTGTGATTATTCTTATTTTCTTGTTTGTTCTTTCAATTCCTACTGTTATATAAACCCCTCCCCTAATCCTCTTTAACACACCACATTTACTGCTATTATTCTCATTATTCTCCTCTTTCACTCACTCATTTTGTTACCCTCAAATACTTTCTAAATGCTCAATTCTAGGCCGGCTGAAAGCCAAGGCCATAATACCATTAAACGACCTCCTCTGGTGCAAGCACTTCTCGGAGCCCTTCTCAAGGCTCTTGTGAACTCTGAAGCATCGAGGATTGTGGATTCTATTGCCCTCTTTCAATTACTGCTACTGAATCATACTGATATTCTAAGTTCTTTACTCTTTTGCTCGTTTATCTTCGCAACTGGTTAGCATTCTTGACTCTTTATAGCCTTAATTATTACTTCTATACTTGTTCGTGTATGTGTATTCTGCGTGCCAACACTGATTGAACTTTTAGACAAGCATGTCTTAGGATTCTTGACTCTCAATGAATATTTTGCAATTACGTGTTCTCTAGCATCAAACATGATAGGTCTCAACATGTGTAGTATACCTTTACTTTGTGTAACTGATTCTAATAGTTCCTAGCCTTCTTAGGTTCTCTGATTGGTTATGCTCATGTTAGCCTTGATTGTCATCTCTTTTACCTGTTATGAGTTCACAATTATGCCTTGAATTTCTGGGACTTGTGTAGAAATTGCTTGCCCATAGTATGCTTTAATGAAGACTTTTCTGTTAGGTCCTTCATGTGTAAGCTTTAGCTTCATGCAAACTTATCCATGAACTCTCCTATGTTGTTGCATTGTCTTGATTTCTAGCCAAGCAGGTTTTGTAACTCTGATAATTGTATTCCTTGACCTACCAATCCTGCACTCTTAGTAGTTGATTCTAGGATAAATCCAAGGTGTTGTTCTTATATCATGTGGGGTTGACTAACATGAATACTAATGTCTGCTTGTCCTGTTATTCTATAATTGACATGTGAGTTCTTTACAATCTTTGTGTTATAGTTAATGTCCATCATGTTAAATTTCATGATCAACTAAGTGATGTTTGCCAAATTGTACCCACTAGCATGCTATTGTACTGTTCTCCGCCACATTCTCACAAGGTTTTCATGTTAAAATCTTCCTATAGGGATTTCACTCTACCTGCTTCATGTTCATAATTCTGTCTAGAGGTCTTTAGGTTGTTTCTGGGTCATGCTTTACTTTGAAACTCATTGAATTGTCATGTGCTCTACATGTTGTTTAGCATGTTTTATTTATGTACACTGGTAGAGATCATGCCTATATGGAATCACACACTTCATTTAACTTGTCTAATACTTGTTCACCACTCAAAGCATGTTAGTTTAAGCATCTGTCGTTCTTGTCTTTCATTGCGCACGTCTAGACAACATGCCTGTAGGAAGTAATAAAAATGTGCTTGGCTATCCTATATATCATTATCTATAAGGATCTAACTACTCAATCAACCAATCGCCTATGTTGTTTTTAAGTGTATTTCCCATCTAGAAATCATGAATATAGGATTCTAAACTTTTAATCAACTACTTCTGTTATTCTCATTACACAGCCCCGCCTAGATAACATGCCTTTATGTATAAAGTGTTATAAAAACCAGGTCTGATTGCCAATTGTTAGAAATATTGCCTATAGGATATTGTCACTCGCTTAAAATTGTTTACGATATCAACGTTATTAATACTGAATTCTCAAAAAAAAATTCATTGCTTAGCTATGCTACTACTAGAAATCATGCCTATAGGACAATTTCACTTTCCTAAGATGCAAATTTATAAAATCAGCGCTAGTAGTTCTAATCTTGCAAATAGTTCACTGCCTCTTTGCTTAAGCCATTGAGAGCAATAATGTTGCATATACGATGCTTGAATTCAGATCACCTTGAAACTATGTCTATAGGACTTTAAGTCTTAATTCTGAAACTATGTACTGCCTAAACTGCCCGTATGCATTTGTTGTTTATGTGTGGAGGCTAACTTGGGCTTTTATTTGTCTTTATGTGAAGTCCTATCTGTTTTGAATGTCGCCTAGTTTTTTTTTATCATTTTGAGAAACCTATGCTGAGTCTAGAACCACCCAATTGTAGGTCCAAAGCCTCCTGGACCGTAGGCATGGGACGGGTAGTGCACGCATAGGGTACGACTTAGAATTGAAGTAGAGCGCCTCTAGGTAAATAACTTTAATATAGTAATTGGGTAGCATGAGATGATAGTCTATGCCCGCTAAATAATATGAGAAACTTCTATATAAAAAGAGTTGCAAAGTATTATTTATGTTGCGCGGGGTGATCATTTAGGCTAAAAAGCTTAGGA
>ML274658.1:34537-79118 GCA_005239495.1 Nicotiana undulata | reverse complement strand
GGCCCCCCCCCCCCCCTTTCTTTGTATCTACATTTAGTCATTCGAACATTGTATTTGTATCTTGTAGTCCTTAAGATTTGTACACATTGTGTTATAATGAACTTCTCTGACCTTTATATTCTCCTTGTTTATCTGATCACCTAGTCTAATTACATAATCCACATAGTTCTAAGTTCGATCGGGACCCACAGTTGTGGACCTCGAAGAATGCCTAACACCTTTTTTGAGGTAATTTGAGCCCTTGCCTGATCTTTGGTGACGTTGACTAGTCAAACAGAGTTATTCGCACGATAGGTGAGCTAAAGCACCTTAAAATCGTTAGGTGGCGACTCTCCTATTTTAATACCCATTTAAAAGAATTGTCACATGTTGAAACCTAATTTCACGAGAAAAAGGGGTGCGACAACATGGCGACTATGCTGGGGATATCCTTAGGCTCTTACCATAATGAACTTGACTTATGTGGATTATTTTGTTTATGCACATCCCTTCCCTTATTCACCTTTATTTGTTTTAACCTGTTATGACATGCATATCCACTCCTTTTCTCACCTTTGTTGTCGAATTGCTATGACATGCGCATCCTTTCCCCTATTCATCTCTACTTTCTATGACCACTGTTTATCTTGTCAAATTGCTATATCATGTCTACTTTGTTACTTGTTTTTCTTAAATTCTATAAACTAAACTAACTTCTTCATTTTTATCTTTCTTCTCTTTCCTTGTTTACTCTTGCTATTTTGTTTACTACTTTTACTGATTCAATCATCCAAATACTTGAAAACGTGTTATTATCTCTGCATAAAGCATGCTCCACATCATAATCTACTCGTGCCAGTTATCAACATAATGGCGCTTGATGAGTGTCCACGTTTTTCCAAAATTACCCTTTTTAAATCGAAAAGGCTTATTTGCGGTAGACTAGTCAATCAGCGGTGTAGTCGACGGTCCCGTGCCTTTCTCTCTCAATTTGTCCACTTGAGAGTACCTGTTTAGACCATTCAAGAAACCTTACTCCAATATCAAATGTACATGCATCATGTTAAACCTAGTATGGGTTAAAATGTCGTTAACGTAGTAGCCCGCTAAGATAAGACTTGTCCAAAGCCTAATGGGATTTCCATTATACCAATGGGCATCGTCATGCTATGTGCATTACTTGGAGAAAATATGCCAATATGTTGATCATTATTGTGTAAATGGTCCAATCTAGATGTGGAAAGGGCTAACCTTTATTTGTTTGCAAAAAAATGAAGCATGAAGTCCCCAGGTTCGGCATGGTCCAAAATATCCCACCTCTGCTACTTGACTGGTGGAAAGACCTTGCGCCTTGCAAAAAGAATCATGTGAGAAGAGTACTTGAAAACTTGTCGTCTTTCCTTAATATCTAACCAAATAGAGCTTTGATTGAGGCTTCTACTATGTTCTGGGATGAGAAAAGAGCGGTCTTCCGATTTGGTGACATAGAAATATAGGAGGTTTTGCTAAGCTTCCATGTGATAGTCCAGGATTACTAGTGTCAGAGAATCGCACCCCTTGCGGTCTTCTAAAGATGCTAGGTTTTAAGAAAAATGATGAGTTGCTTTGTTTAAATAAATCATATATCCCATTTGAATTTCTTCATAAACGTTATGGGAACATTAAGTCATATCACCTTCATCGTGATGAACTCGCCATTACTTCTTTGGGTTGGACGCATCGCCGGGTTTATGTGTTCATCATCTGCTTCTTGGATTTGTTGATATTTCCAATGAAAAGGGGAAAAATTCGTTAGCTATGGTTGCAAGAACTTTAATGGAAGGCATCGAGGGGAAAACCTACACCATCATCCCTATGATACTAGCTAAATTGTACATCGCTCTAGATTGGTGCAAGCATGTGTTTGGACATTTTGAAGGTTGTAATCTATTATTGCAAGTCTGGTTATTAGAAAACTTTCAGAGGGGAGAATATCATCAAGAGCTTCCGTGATGGCCATTAATTGACTACATTTTATCACCATCCAATGAAAATGACATTCATCCTAGATAGGTTCGTACATCTCAGAAGTGGTGTAAGTTAGGTACGTTTCTTTAGCAATCTGACAGACGAAGAGGTACATTGGATGTTTGAGTGTTTTCCTAGCAGTGAGTTCATCATCAGGTCAAGGGATACCACTCATTTGATAATGATCGAGTTGCGAGGCATTTATCCCTATGCTCCTATAATGGTAGTGAGACAGACAGGAAGAAAACAAGTCATACCTAGGGTTGCCAACATGGTCTAGTAAAAGGCTTTCAAAGGGGACATCATTCCTTTCAAGTTCGAGGCACAACATATGTGGAACCAGAAGGTCATTGTGGAAAAAGAAACTATCGAGCCACACAGGTACCATGCCGCTTATGTGTATTTCTATCCATCATGGTTGGTAGATGATATAGCGGGAGACGTCAAGCGAGGAGTCAATTTGGAAAATAGAATCATTGGTGATGCTGCTGAGGCACATGTCAAGTATAGAAGGCTTTGCAAAAGGGTTTTCGGGTCGGAAGCTAGGCATCTGAAACAACATAAAATAGACATGGAGGCTATAAGCGAATGGAAGGGATCGCCACTAAGGCAACGGAAAAGTTAGAATATCTAGAACAGGAATTGATGGAGCTTGAAGGAAAGATGAGAAAGAGGCTTGCAGATTGTCAAACACAGATGGCAGCGAAGGAGGGCATCTAGCAAAGGCTCACTTATTATTGGATATGCGCGACCTAGGGAACTTTATTGATGGAGTCAAAAGAGTATGCGCGACCTAGGGAACTTTATTGATGGATTCAAAAGAGCCAAGCACGGAGAATGTCCCTCAGAAACCAAACATATTAGCAAATGATGTTCTTTACTGTTTTCTAACTTAGTTTAGATTTCAATTGTAATAAGGCTAAACGACATTAGTGACTTCGTTATTATTGTCGATTTATTAAAAGTTTGGATCATTTTCACATTAATGAAATGACGCAATATTGGCATAAAATTTCTCCAAGTCTATGTGCCACTTAGACCCACCTCGGACAAAATGAGGTCCCCAATTAGGACGCGAATTATTGCATGATTTTGGAAAACATGTTTAAATACTGCAAGCATTCTTTCAAATATCCCTTATTGACTTGGTTACCTTTTGCGTTTTCTTTCTTTTGATTATTCACATTCCCCAAAGTTGGTTCGTGCTTACTGGCATCATCAGCATATCACACGAGATCTAGAGGTCCTCCACCTCCTCCTCCACCAAGCGATCCTAAAATCAAGAACAATGAAAAGCAAAGATGGATGATATGAGTGGTATCAGAAAGGATAATGCCACCAAGGCAGAGAATGTCGAAACATCAGATGGTCGAAGCACTCCAGCATAGAATGAACTAGTCTTACGTCTAGGACAAAAGATCTTGGAGCTACAAGGAGAACTAGATCAGGTCCGAAACATTGCCAACCTCTCTCTCACCCTAAACGTCTATGATATTAACCAAAAAACTCCAAAAACCCATAACCAAGCACCACCACAAAACCCACAAAACCAAAACCCGCCACCAAACCCTCCTGCACCACACCAGTACCCCACACCTCCCCAAAACCTTTATCCTCCTCCAATACAAACTCCTCAACAACACCATCACCACCCAACGTAATACCCACAGACTACCACTTATCACACTCCCTAGAACACACCACAACCCACTCCTAATATCCAAAACTCAACAAATAACCACCCTTATGCCCAGATCCCCAGAGTCCACCAATGCAACCCAATGGAAGTGGAAACCTTACCCCACACCCCACAACAAACCCTATACATACCCGAGTCGGCCGAGAAGTACCTGCTCATCAAGAATATGGCGGAATAACTCAAGAAGCACTCTGACTGAGATCAGGATGTTGAAAGTGGTAAAGACGTTGAAGGTTTGAATTATGAAGACTTGTGCATTCGACCAGATGTAGAGTTGCCGAAAGGGTAAAAACCTCTCAAGTTTGAAATGTTCGATGGAACTGGTGATCCAAAAATGCATCTGAGGACATATTGTGACAAGCTTGTAGGTGTAGGCAGAAACGAACAAATCCGCATGAAGTTGTTCATGCGAAGCCTCACAGGAGATGATTGTCCAAGTACATCAGTCAGAATCTGAATAAGTGGGTGATCTAGGTAAGCATGTAGTCAGACTTTATGGACAGATTCAGGTTCAACATAGAGAACACACCAGATGTTTTCTACATTCAGAACCTCAAAAAGAAACAAATAGAAACCTTTCATGAATATGCTACTCGGTGGAGATCTGAGGCTGCAAAGGTAAGTCCATCACTCGAAAAAGAACAAATGAATAAGTTCTTCGTCAGAGCTCAAGACCCGCAGTACTATGAAAGGTTGATGGTTATTGAGAACCACAAATTCTCCGACATCATCAAGCTAGGAGAAATAATAGAAGAAGGAATTAAAATTGGGACGGTGACGAATTTTGAAGCGCTGCAGGCCACAAATAAAGCCTTACAATCGAGAGGTATTTCAAAGAAAAAGGAAGTAGGTGTTGTCATGGTGGCCCAAGGTCCTAAATCTCCACTCACATACCAAACATCTCCACCCACATATCGGCCTTCACCCCCCAGATACCAAAAACTCGCTACCACCTACCACGCCTATAAAACTCAACCCGCATATTACCATTCACCTCCACCAGCCCGCCAAAACTACCAAAAACCATGACCTAACTTTGACTGCAGACCACCTAGACAATACACTCCAATTGTTGAGCCCATAGACCATATGAGAGATTGAAGGCTACTGGTTATGTCACTCTCATCCCTTCTGTTGCTATGGGGAATTCTTCTCCCTGGATTAACCCGAATAAGACATGAGCCTATCATTAAGGCATGAAGGCTCATACAATTGATGAGTGACGCACACTAAAAGACAAGATTCAGACACTGATTGAAAACAAGGTCATAGTGGCAAAAGAAAATGCACCAAATATGCGCAACAATCATCTCTCGGGTCACAGAGGTGAGGGAGCGAATGTAATAGAGCCTGGCGAAGAATGGGACCCAGAAGGGTCAATCAGACTCATTTGGGATGGGGATGATCCTAAAACGTCTCCGGTCACCCTCACACCTGTTGTAGTACAAACCCAAGAACCATTTGAGGTCGAGTTAACTGCACCCTTCACTATAATGGTAGCTCTCGCACCATCCTACAAGTCTGATGTCATCCCGTGGGACTATGTTGCGAAAGCCAGGAGAAAATGGAAAGAAAAAATAGAAGAGATAGGTGCGGCACAAGGAATGACCAGAACTAGCAGAGTCTATACACCTAAAAACTTGAGGGGAACAAGCAAGGAATCCGCATCTAAGCCACATATTGCCGAGACAGGTACTGATGACCTCTGGAGGAAAGTACAAGCAAAGGAGTACTCTATCGTTGATCATGAGCAGAACTCCCGCTCAGATATCCATTTTGTCGCTGTTGCAAAACTCCAAGACACACATGAACACCCTGATGAAAGTGCTGAGTGAAGCTTATGTACCGAACAACATCACTAGTGGGGAGATGGCCAATATGATCGAGCAGGTGCTGGAGAGCCACAAAAACATTTTTCACAAAGATGAGCTACCACCAGAAAAACTAAGTCACACCAGGGCATTGCACATCACAATGTAGTTTGAAGACAAGTTCATTTCCAGGGTCCTATTGGACGGAGGATCCAGTCTCAACATATGCCCACTGACCATTCTAATGAGGTTGGGTAATGGCCTGCACGAGATACGGATGGGAAGAATGAATGTGAAGGCGTTTGATGGAACCTAAAGAGCCACAATCAAAGAAATCAACCTCAACGTACAAATGTGCCCGACCTGGTTCGATGTCAAGTTCCAAGTGCTGGATATATATGTTACCTATAATGTAGTTGGGACGACCATGGATACATGCCTAGTGGCTTCTACTCTGCATCATGCTATGAAGTTTGAATGGAATCATCAAGAAGTTATTATCCACGGGGATGGAAGCAACCCCATCTACACAAATCAAACCATTCCAGTCATTGAGAATACGAAGAAGCTGGGTGGAGAGACGTACCATCGCATTAAGCGGGTCAATGCAATTGAAAAGGATCGATGGTGGAGCAAGATAGAAAGCATATTACAATGGACAGGGTATGAGCTTGGCAAGGGTCTCGGCAAAAACCTCCAAGGGATCATTGATAAGTAGGGATTTTAACCTATTATTTGCTCTCTTTTACTTGTGTTTTAGGCCAAAAAAGCTTGAAGGTATTCCCGGAAACTAATGAAATATGCTTGCTTGTAGGAATTGTTCAAAATGAGCCAAAAGAATCATAATCAACTCACAAAGGAGTCAAAAGTTGAACAAAAACTAAGGTTGGGAAAAGAGCTCTGAAGCGCGGACCGCACAAATATTGTGCGGCCGCGAAAGGCATGATGCGGCCGCAAGCATAATTACGCGTTCTGTATAAGAGAGATTTAGAAAGTGTGTTTTTTTGGCAAAAAGATGAGCGTGGACTACAACAGAAATGTGCGGCCGCGGAAGTACCTGCGGGGTCGCGATTGGAATTACGCGGACCGCGATGACTTAGGTTCAGAGAGTTTACAACTTGAGCAAAAGAGAGTACGGTCCACGCCAGAATTGTGTGGAAGTGGAAGTCCCTTGTGCGTCCGCGATCAAAATTATGCGGTCCGCAAAATGAAAAATTAGAGAGTTGATTTCAGACCAAACTTAAGCAAGTGCAGACCGCATCACTTTTATGCGGCCGCATAATCAAGAGCGCGACCGCAGTTGGAATTATGCGGTCCGCGAAAGCTCAGCTCAACCCAGATCCAAAAGAGAAGAACGCGGACTGCGATCAGAATTATGCGGCCGCGAAAGCAAGAGTGCAGCCGGACTCAGAATTATGCGGTCGTACAAACTCCGCAGGGACATTTCTGTCAGATATTTTCAGCTTAGTATAAATAGAACTTTTTGCCATTTTTAGGTCATGTTATGTATTGTATAAGCACGTGAGACGGCTGGGTTTTCTGTTTTAAGATTTGTTTTACTAGATTCATCTTTTAACATTAGATTTACATTCCTTAATCATATATTATGGATTTTATCTTCAATTTCTGTTATTTCCATGAGTAGCTAAACCCATAGCTAGGGTTGCGACCCAACACTAGTGTGGGTATTTAATGGGTACTTGATTTTAGGGCTTGAATGTGTATGGCTTAGTGATATTTAGCCTAGTTCTCGCTAGAACTATAGAATTAATGGTTGCAAACATTGATTCATGCCTTTATGACTTAGTCTCTACTTGAGAAAGAGGGACTAAGTCTAGGAAAACTAGGCTAACAAGGAATTGGGGTGATCTCAAGAAATTGATAGCCCAAATTAAAGGGTTAAACCTAGAGATAGTAATACCCGACTTGAGCTAATATCACTTGAATTGCATGAATACCCATTTGGACTTGAGAAAATCAAATTGGGAAAAATCACTCAAACTACCGAGAGGTATAGAGTGAGTACCCGGGTGTAATAGCTATATTATGACCCCAACTAATCAAGCTTGCCCTAGATTCTTGCTACCCGTTAGATATCCACCTAGGTGGAAGTCACTACCCTAGTCTCTTTAAACACTTGAAAAACAACAACAAAAATATTGTCCTTAGTTTCAATCAAAGCAATCAATAGAGTAAAGTTAGTAGTAGAAATCAAACCTAAATGTGTGGAAGTGTAATTAGAAGCAAAACCCGCATCTAGCTTAGATATAAACCTAATTCCAAAAAAATTAAATCCCTATGGATTAAATCCCGACTTAGTTGGATTAAAACTTCATCGACCACCCTCGCAAATCAATAGTAGTGTAGGCTTGTACCCGATCAATCACCAAGCCAGTACAACCAAAATGTCATGGTACAACTTTTGGGCTCGGGTATGAATATACCTGGAAAGAGTACCATGATTGGTCACCATCACGACATGGTCCTTATTATCCACTAGAACAACCGGTACCATCTCTACAACAGACATTCCAACAAGCAGACGTGATGTGGGGATCTGAGGAAGATGAAGTCTTAGCCGGCATGAGGAAGTTATTTCTGGACGAAGAATATATGGATTGAAATGCAATAGTTGAGGAGGAGACAATGGACAGGGTATGAACTTGGAAAGTGTCTCGGCAAAAACCTCATTCAGAACGTGGAAAGAGGAACTGTTCTCAAGAACTGGACTGATGCACCGTCTCGGGCCCGCCGAGTTCCTGGGTAGCTTCGCAGATTAATATCAATTATTTTTAAGCATTTCAGACATTTTCAGTATTTTGTTTTGAAATAATTGCTCAAGTCATTGAGCTGCATTTGTTAGTGTTTTAAAGATTTCAATTAATGCATTGTTATTTTTAGTATTTACTATTATTCTCTATTTTTCTCTATTTACAACATTATTGTTACCTATCCCAATGAACCTGTAACTGTGACATGTAATGAGACAACACAACATAAAGATAGTGATTCAGAGGATCTGGAAGATGGTTCAATACCTGAGGAAATCATCAGAGAAGTGGAAAATTTTGGAAACATGCCAAAGTCCAACTTGGACGAAACTGAAGCAGTTAACTTAGGAGATTCCAAAATGGTCAAGGAAACACGCATAAGAATTCATCTATCACCGTCATAGAAAGAAGAGTACATCATATTCCTAAAAGAATATCAAGATATCTTTGCATGTTCCTACGATGACATGACGAAATTTGATCACATCCATAGTCGTTCACAAGCTACCCACTAATCCTACATGTCCACCGGTGAAACAGAAGCTCAGAAAGTGCAAGCCAGATATGAGTTTGAAGATAAAAGATGAGTTCACCAAGCCGTCAAAGCCAAGGCTCTTAGAGTGGTCGAGTACCCGACTTGGTTGGCCAACATTGTGCCAGTTCCGAAGAAAGATGGGAAGGTCAAAATATGTGTTGACTACCGAGATATAAATAGAGAGAGTCCGAAAGATGATTTACTGGTTTCTAATATACTCATATTGATCGACAAATGTTCCAAACATGAACTCCGATCCTTTGTGGATTGATTCGTGGGGTACCACCAGATCTGGATGGATGAGGAGGATGCCGAAAATACAGCTTTCATCACACCATTGGGAATATATTGTTATAAAATGATGCCATTTCGTCTGAAGAAGCCGGATCCACCTACATGAGAGACATGACAACTATTTTCCACGACCTAATACACAAAGATATAGAAGTGTACATGGATGACGTTATCATCAAATCCAAGAAGAGTACGGATCACATAGCATATCTGAGGAAATTCTTCGATCGGATTCGAAGGTATAATCTGAAACTGAATCCTGCAAAGTATGCTTTCGGAGTCACTGCTGGAAAATTGTTAGGACTCATTGTCAGTCGTAGAGGGATTGAGTTGGACACATCAAAAGTCAAAGCAATCCAAGACTTTCCACCACCAAAGAATAAGAAGACGTGATGAGCTTTTTAGGGCGTCTCAATTACATCAGTCGCTTCATAGAACAATCAATAATGATATGTGAACCAATCTTCAATATGCTAAGGAAAGATGTTGTAACAAGTTGGACTGAAGAATGTCAGAAAGCCTTCGACAAAATCAAGGAGTATCTATCCAAACCGCCAGTTCTGGTCCTACCATAGCGAGGAAGACCATTGTTGCTTTATTTGTCTGTACTAGACGGAGCTTTTGGTTGCGTTTTCGGTCAACAAGACAAAACTGGAAGAAAGGAGCAGGCAATATATTATTTAAGCAAGAAATTCACACCCTACGAAGCCCGGTACTCTTTGATGGAATGCACCTGATGTGCTTTGACATGGATAGCTCAGAAGTTGAGGCATTATTTCTGTGCATACATTACATACCTCATATCAAAGATGGATCCACTAAAATATATCTTTCAGAAGCCCATGCCTAGGGGTAAGTTAGCAAAGTGGAAAATATTTCTGAGTGAATTCCATATCATCTACGTAACTCAGAAGGCAGTCAAAAGGCAAGCATTGGCGGATCATCTAGCAAAAAATCCCGTAGATGGAGAATACGAACCATTAAAAATGTATTTTCCCAATGAGGAGGTATCGTTCGTGGGAGAAGATATCAGCGAAGCATATGATGGTTGGAGAATTTTCTTCGACGGAGCAGCAAACTTCAAAGGAGTAGGTATCGGAGCTTTCTTGGTATCAGAAACCGGTCAACATTATCCGGTATCCACAAAACTCAAGTTTCCCTATACCAACAATATGGCAGAATATGAGGCTTTCATCTTGGGACTCAAGTTGGCCATTGACATGAATGTTTATGAGCTACTGGTAATTGGAGATTCTGATCTATTGGTGCATCAGGGTTTAGGAGAATGGGCTGCAAAGAACACCAAATTATTGCCATATTTTCACTGTGTACAAGAATTGATCAAGAGGTTTACAAAGATAGAATTCAAACATGTTCTGAAGGTTCAAAACAATGCATTAGCTACTTTGTCTTCCATGATACAACATCCAGACAAGAATTTCATCAATCCTATACTAATAGGAATTCATAAGCAGCCAACTTATTGTGCACATGTTGAAGAAGATAGCGATGGAAACCCGTGGTTCCACGACATCAAGGAATATTTGGCAGAGGGAGAATATCCAGAACATACTACCCATACTCAGAAGTGAACGCTTCGAAGGTTAGCCAACCATTTCTTTAAAAGTGGAGGAATTTTGTATAGAAGAACTCCAGACTTGGGATTATTGCGGTGTGTCAACGCCAAAGAATCTTCCAGATTGCTCGAGGAAATACTTGTCGGAACCTGTGGACCACACATGAATGGTTTCACCTTAGCCAAAAAGATTCTAAGAGCAGGGTATTTCTGGATGACTATGGAAACAAACTGCATCAAGTATGTTCAGAGGTGCCACCAATGCCAGATACATGCTGACATGATACGGGTACCACCCAATGAACTCAATGAAACAAGTTCACCTTCGCCTTTCTCGGTCTGGGGTATGGATTTCATCGGCCTGATCGAACAAACTGCTTCAAACAGGCATAGATTCGCTGTATTGTCCATAGAGTACTTCACGAAATGGGTTGAAGCCGCATCGTACAAAGCTGTAACTAAGAAGGTTGTAGTAGATTTTGTTCGGGACCGCATTGTTTGTCGTTTAGAAGTATTAGAGTCAATCATCACTGACAACGCCGCCAATCTCAACATTGATCTGTTGAAGGCTATGTGTGAAACCTTCAAGATCAAGCATAAGAACTCCATAACATACATGCCACAAATGAACGAAGTCGTAGAAGCCGCCAACAAGAGTATCAAGAAGATATTGAGGAAAATGATAGAGAGTTACAAACAATGGCACGAGAAGATACCATTCGCTCTGCTCGGATACCGTGCCACAGTTCGCACATCAACTGGGGCAACTACTTATCTATTGGCTTTGGCACTAAAGCAGTTATTCCTACCGAAGTGGAAATCTCTTATTTAAGAATTATACAAGAATTCGAGCTCGGCGATGCAGAATGGGTACAAAGTCGATACGAGCAATTAGCTCTCATTGATGGTAAAATAATGAATGCGGTGTGTCATGGACAACTTTATCAGAACAGGATGGCAAGAACCTTCAACAAAAAGTTCAGATCAAGGCAATTCACATTGGGGAAATTGGTGCTAAAGCGAATCTTTCCACAACAAGATGAAGCCAAAGGGAAGTTTTCACCCAATTGGTAGGGTCCCTATATGGTTCATCGGATACTAACAGGGGGAGCACCTATACTTGCAGAAATAGAAGGAGAAATTTGGCCAAAACCTATCAACTTAGATACAATCAAGAGATATAATGTTAATGATTGTTTGCATTTCTTCATTTGATGTAGCTAAACTACGCTTGACCTGATTCTCGTTTAAGAGGGGATACATAGTCAGCCCTGTGGGTTCGATCACATCTTAATAAAATCTTCAATTTCCCTGGATCAGAAACTAGGGCAAGATAGCAAGTTCAAGCCGACACTGTCATGTGTGCAGCATCTGAAAAGTATTATCAAGAGTATACATTTAAACTGGGGCAGAATGTTGAGGAGGACCTTCAAAATTCTAAGGCAAAGAGGCTGTAATGTCTCTAAATGTATCACAGACACCGGTTCATCTAAATTATATGATCTCACATACTACAACACAAAAAACTACATTTTTCTGCAAATAATTTGTCAAATACATACATGTTTTTTGAAAACTTTGTTTCTATGACAGTCAGACGTTGCACAGGGTAACTCAAACAGGACCTCATGACATGGATGAAGACAAAGCAAAGGGTCAAGAGCACGAATTGAACTTCCCTATGCAAAACTCGCGATTTTTCTTTGAATGCATGCACTATAAAACAACAATATTCAAAAATACATACGCACATCAAATCACTACCTTTGTGACGACAAGTTACCAAACGCAAACACATCCAGCTAATAAATACTTCACTCTCTCACTGTCGCTCATCGCTTTTCTTGCATAATGCTAAGCACTGCCTTTCCCTGCATGAGACTAAGCATTGTCTCTTCTTCTTGCATGAGGCTAAGCATTGCCTCCCTAATTGCATAAGGCAAATCATTTCCTTTCCCTGCGTGAGACTAAGCATTGTCTCCGTTCTTTGCATGAGACTAAGCTTTGTCACCCTTTCTCGCATGAGACTAAGCAATGTCTCCATTTCTTGCATGAGTGCAAGCATTGCCTCCCTACTTGTATAAGTCTAAGCACTGCCTTTTCCTACATGAGACTAAGCAGGGTCTCAGTTTATTGCATAAGGCTAAGCATTGCCTCCGTAATTGCACTAGGCTAAACATTACCTTTCCTTGCATGAGACTAAGCATTGTCTCCCTTCTTCGCATCGGGATAAGCACTGCCCTCAACTCACACAAGACTAAGCATTGTCTTTTCACGTCCTCACACATGACTAAGAATCCTATCTTTGCATTTCATAGGCTGAAATATCGCCATTTTGTCTGAAGGCGTCATAGTCGAAGGCATTATCTTCATAGCCGGGAGACACCATTTCATGGCCTGAAGATCTCTTAAAATTTCATATCATTATTCAAAGGCTTCATAGTCTAGAGGCACCATCCTCATGGCCTGAGGACACCATTTCATGGCCTGCGAATCCCTTTATTATACGTTTCATGGCTCAGGACGTCATGGTCTAAGGACATCATCCTCCTTGTCCAAAGACAACCTTCATGGCCCAAAGGGAATTTGCATCATGTTTAAATTTTCGCAATAACCCATATATGTTTGCATGCACCGTGTTTTAAGTTTACATGTAACTCGGGAGTAACTGTTTTGCAAACAGAAGCAATCTAAGCTCCGATTTTCATTCACAACGTTCACATCCTTTGACTTCTTCAAACGTAACCGACAATGCCTACCTTTCGCTCTATGACCGTTCATACATCTTCCTCATGATACGCCCGCAACATTCATGATTCCGCTTACAATATTGTCCTACCTAAAAGAACCTTTTCAGAATGTACGACCATTCTTATAACAAATCAATCGGTTTCGTTCACCGCTGGATCCAGAACTATACATGGCCCGATTCCCGCAACACTAGAGATATGCAGGAAACTCCAAAACCATGTTCGGCCCCTTTTGTTTCAAATCACACCATCCCCACTCAATTCGTCCAAAATTGGTCATCATTTTCTTTACCCGACAACTCTTTCATCATTCCCGGGTAAAAAGGGGCAGCTGTTGATATCCAATTTTGCCCTCATATTTTTAAAATAAGTATATATACTTTCAAAATATCATTTTTGCATCATTATTTAATTTATAAGATTTATACAAGTATTTTATAATTTTCCTTAATTTTTAAAGCTTTAAAAATAATTTTACTGCATTTAAATTACTTGAATACCCCTTAAATTATTTTGTGATGATTTAATTACCCAAAGTTATTATTTGCATCAACATATATGTTTCAGAAAAAAAGTTTCTTTATTTTATGTAAGTATATTTGTTTGTTTAAACTATTTACATAATTTTGCAATAATAGCCTATATTCATGCGTAATTACATTTTTATTACATTATTGTGCCAAAATAGCATTTTTTTTTTTATTTTTTTAATGTTAAGCTATTTATTTTCAGTCATTTTACTGCACAAGTAATATTTTCATTACTTATAAATTACTTTTTATAAATTATTTTAAACAAATTTTGCATGTTTAATTTATAACCCCAATATAAAGTCTAATTTTTGGACCAAATTACAGGCCCAAATACCCAGCCCATTTCTTTGATTCCTCAGCAGCCCAACCAAACGACCCATTACTTTTGAACCGCCCAGTTTTCTCTTTAATCTCTATCGTTGATCTCAAATGATCAACGACCCATAATAAATTCCCCATTCTCTTTATCTCCCTATAACCCAAACCCTAAACCTCATTTTATCATTTTTGTTGCCTCCAACCCTTCCCCTTCATCTCCCAAACCTAAACCCTAACAACTAAAATCATCTCACCTTTTCTCTGCATATTGCCTTCGAACCAGAGGTTTTCTTGCCTTTTATGAACGCTTACCACTTTGATATGGTAATATTGAGTATCATTCATATATGGAAGGTGTATCTCGTGTAAATCGGGTCCAACAAGGCTCGACCTTGAAGATATTGTTGGATTTCGGCTAGATACCTCAAAGAACACTGAGTATCTCTGCGATTTGGGCATATTGCCATCGAATCCGGCTTAATTAGGGTTTGCCTTACTCGTTGCCCTAATTCCGATTTGAAATTCGTTTTCATGTGGTCTTTTCCTTATTCTGTATGCTTGATTTCTATTCCTTATTCTATATGATTTATCTCCTTTTCCTTATTCTGTATGGTTGATTTTCCTTCCGTTATTCTGTAGCATTAATGTTCTTTCCGTATTCTATGTGATTATTCTTCTTTCCATGTTCGTTCTTTCGATTCCCTAATCCCCTTTAATGCACCGAATTTACTATTATTATTCTCACTATTCTCTTCTTTCTCTCACTCATTCTGTTACACTCGAATACTTTTCAAACTGCTCAATTCTTGGCCGGCTGAAAGCCAAAGCCATAATACCATTAAACGACCTCCTTCGGTGCAAGCACTGCTCGGAGCCCTTCTCGAGGCTTTTGTTAACTCTGAAGCATCAAGGATTGTGGGGTTCTATTGTCCTCTTTCTATTACTGATAATGAATCATACTAATATTCTAAGTTCTTCACTCTTTTGATCATTTATCTTCGCAACTGGTTAGCATTCTTGACTCTTTGTAGCCTTAATTATTACTTATATACTTGTTCGTGTATATGTATCCTGCGTGCCAACACTATTTGAACTTTTAGACAAGCATGTCTTAGGATTCTTTGTTATTTGAGAATTCCAAGCATTGTATGCTTTCTCTAATTTTATTATCTATATGAATATTCTGCAGTTACATGTTCTCTAGTATCAAACATGATAGGTCTCTACATGTGTAGTATACCTTCACTTTGTGTAATTGATTCAAATAGTTCCTGCCCTTCTTAGGTTTTGCCTGATAGGTTATGCTCATGTTAGCCTTAATTGTCATCTCTTTTACCTGTTATGAGTTCACAATTATGCCTTGGATTTCTGGGACTTGTGTAGAAATTGCTTGCCCATAGTCTTCTTTAATGAAGTTTTTCATGTTAGGCCCTTCATGTGTAAGCTTTGGCTTCATGCAAACTCATCCTTGAACTCTCCTATGTTGTTGCATTGTCTTGATTTATAGCCAAGCAGGTTTTGTAACTCTGATAATTGTATCCCTTTACATGTTAATCCTCCACTCTTAGCATTTGATTCTAGGGTAAATCCAAGGTGTTGTTCTTATATCATGTGGGGTTGACTGATATGAATCCTAAGGTCTGATTGCCTGTTATTCTATAGCTGACATGTGAGTTCTGTACAATCTTTATGTTATAGTTAATGTCCACCATGTTACATTTCATGATCAACTAAGTGATGTTTGCCAAATTATGCCCACTAGCATGTTGTTGTACTATTTGCCACCACATTCTCTCAAGGTTCTGATGTTAAAATCTTCCCATAGGGATTGCACTCTACCTGCTTCATGTTCATAATTCTGTCTAGAGGCCTTTAGGTTGTTTCTGGGTCATGCATTACTTTGAAACTCATTGAATTGGCATATTGTCCTAAGATGGTCAATCTTATCACTATCAAACTCTGTTTTGGGTGTGATAAACATGAACTTTCCTTATATGCGTCTTATATGTTCTCCCAATTTGAGCATGATCTTTCTTAGAATGATTTGCTAATTGAAGTTTAATACTAGTTCTGTTACTTGTGTGTCCAAACTTAGAAACCCCTAGCTTAATCATTAGCATCGTGTGGTCCTGGTATGTTGGGCCTGCCTTTATTCTTGATGTTTTCGAAGAATACTGGTTGTGCATGGAGCTTGGGCCTGCCATCTGCATAAAGTCATGAGCCTTTTCGAAGACCTAGATGTATTGTTGGGTTATCTCTATTGTATTTGTGCTTGTAATTATTTAATAGTGATTTATAATAACTTGTAAAATTGAATGATGGGGAAATTAGTAAAAGGGAGCTGGGGGTATTCTAATACTTGTATGAAAGGCTAGAAAATATGACAATAGGGTCTATGTGCTCTACTTGTTGTTTAGCATGTTTTATTTTTGTACACTGATAGAGTTCATACATATGGGGAATCACACACTTCATTTAACTTGTTAAATACTTGTTCCCCACTCAAAGCATGTTATTTTAAACATCTGTCGTACTTGTCTTTCATTGCACACGTTAAGACATCATTCGTATAGAAAGTAATAAAAATGTGTTTGGCTAGCCTATCTACCATTATCTATAAGGATCCAACTAATCAATCAAACAATTGCCACTATTTATTTTAAGTGTATTGCCCATCTAGAAATCATGAATATAGGATTCTAATCTTTTAATCAACTACTTCCGTTATTCTCATTACACTGCCCCGCCCAGATAACATGCCTATAGGAATAAGTGTTATAAAAATCAGGTCTGATTGTTAATTGTTAGAAATCCTGCCTTTAGGATATTGTCACTCTCTTAAAATTGTTTATGATATCAACGTTATTAATACTGAATTCTCAAAACTTTTTCATTGCTTAGCTATGCTACTACTAGAAATCATGCCTATAGGACAATGTCACTTTCCTAAGACGCAAATTTATAAAATTAGCGCTTATAGTTCTAAGCTTACAAATAGTTCACTACCTCTTCGCCTAAGCCGTTGAGAGCAATAATGTTGCATATACGATGCTGAAATCCAGAATCACCTAAAATCCATGCTTATAGGACCTTAAGTCTTAATTCTAAAACTATGTACTTCCTAAACTGCCCGTGTGCATTTGTTGTTTATGTGTGGAGGCTAACTTGGGGCTTCATTTGTCTTTATGTGATGTCCTATCTGTTTTGAATGTTGCCTAGTTTTTTTTTAAATCATTTTGAGAAACCTAAGATGAGTCTAGAACCACCCAATAGTAGGTCCCACGCCTCCTGGACTGTAGGCATGGGACGGATAGTGCACGCATAAGGTACGACTTATAATTAAATTAAAGCGCCTCTAGGAAAACAACTTTAACATAGTAATTGCGTAGCAAGAGATGATAGTATGTGCTCACTGAATAATATGAGAAACTCCTATCTAAAAGGAGTTGCGAATTATTATTTATGTTGCACAGAGTGATCCTTTAGGCTAAAAAATTTACTAACCCCCCCCCCCCCCCCTTTCTTTGTATCTACATTTAGTCTTTCGAACATTGTATTTGTATCTCGTAGTCCTTAAGATTTGTACCAATTGTGTTATAATGAACTTCTCCGGCCTTAATATTCTCCTTGTTTATCTGATCACCTAGTTTAATTACATAATCCACATAGTTCTAAGTTCGGTTGGGACCCACAGTTGTGGACCTTGAAGAGTGCCTATCACCTTCTCTTTGAGGTAATTTAAGCCCTTACCTGATCATTGGTGACGTTGACTAGTCAAACAGAGTTATTTGCACAATAAATGCCCTGCCCTAACGCACCTTAAAATCGTTAGGTGGTGACTCTCCTCTTTTAATATCCATTTAAAAGAGTTGCACATGTCAAAACCCGATTTCGCGAGAAAAGGTGTCATGGCAAGTCCCTACACCAAAAGTGATTATATTATTGTTCATCATTAAAACTAATAATCAACAATCTCCCCCTTTTTGATGATGACAAAAATAATACATGTATACAACAATAAACAATAGTTGACTTCCCTGTAGTTGACTCCCCCTCAATGAGTGCAGTTGACTCCCTCTCAACAAGTGTTGTCATACTTCTTTTTGTCGACTCTTGCAACCATGTGCTTTCTGTTCTTTTAGTCGACTCTTGCACCAAGTGCTTTCTATACCTGCAGAAATATATCTTTCTCCCCCTTTTTTCACATCAGCAAAGAGGGGATAACACAGACTAAAACAGGCAATGTAAATGTAATTGCAGGCTAGGCAAGTACTATAGATACTAAAGTTGGCATGATAGGCATGCAAAGTCATAGCAAAAGAAAAGAAAAAGAGAAAAATCATCCAGTCGACTGGTTATCCACTTCAAAGAAACAAAAAGATTATTTGAGATTTCCACAGCTAGCGACGCAAGAAATCAGTAAGAGTATTGCAGATATCCTCCTTTAGATGGTCAAAGCTGGCATTGGCTGAAACGATGACCCCATCAATCATGTCATGCACTTCCTTGAAATCTTTGACTGTTTTCTCTAAAAGTCTGAGAATTTTGACCCTTATCATTGAAACATATGACCATGTTTCCTTCGAAATTGTGTGGATTTCACCAACAGTGGGCTGAGTGGCAACAAGAAGATCTTGGATGCTGGTCAGCTTGTTGTCAATGGCAGTCAGCTTCTCGGTGAGATCAGGATCACTTACACTATGATGGGAGACTGAGGCTTTGTGTAGCGACCAGGTCGGTTGTTCCGTAGAATTTGCATTATTATTGCTGCTATTGCCTTTTCATAGGTTGGTTATACTGTTATTGATGTGTTAGAGTTGATAGGCTTAGAATCGGAATGGTTGTAATGAGAATAAGTCACTTAGTCTTTAAAAATAGCCTTAAGGTTGGAAAAGTCAATCGAGAGTTGACTTATTGGTAAACGACCTCAGAATGAGGATTTTATGGCTCGGATAGCTTCGTTAGGTGATTTGGGACTTAGGAGTGTGTTCAGAATAATTTTCTGATGTCCAGTGTAGAATTAGGCTTGAATTGGCGAAAGTTAGTTTTTGGCGATTTCCAGTCGACAGTGGAAAATAGGCTATCAGAGTCGTAATGGAATTCCGGAAATTGGAACAGGTTTGTAATGTCATTTTGGATATTCCGGCAAAATTTCAGGTCAACCAGAGTTGTTTTGGATAGTTTTGGCATCGTTGGTGGACTTTAGAAATTTCAAAGTTCTTAGGCTTGAATCCGATGTGATTTTGGTGTTTTGATGTTATTTTTAGTGTTTTGAGAGTGCAACTAAGTTTGAATGATCATATGTGACGTGTTAGTATATTTGGTTGGGGTCCCGAGGGGTTCGGGATTGATTTCGGATGGTTAACGGACTCATTTGGACTTAAAGAGAATGTTGTTTTGCTGGTGTTTTTACACAGGGATTTTACCCTATGCGATCGCGGAGGGGGGCCCGTGTTCGCATAGGGGAAGTGGGGAGCTGAGGTAGTGTTGTTGTGTGCGTTCGCATTTGGGAGGGTGCGAACGCGGAGAGTTGAGGGGTTGGTCAGTGCGAATGCGTTTAGAGAGGTGCGATCGCGTAAGGATAGACTATCAGAGGGCCCCCAGGTCCGTTTGTACTATGCGATCACGGGCCTGGGGGATGCGATCGCGAAGGGATAAGGATAATGGTCTGTGCGAACACGGAACGTTGACCGCGATCGCGAAGGGCAAAGGGAATTTGGTCTGTGCGAACGCGGCCTGATGACCGTGATCGCGGAGAGTAATAACTGGGCAGTATTAATTAAACCCTTCCGCGACCATTAACCCTTTTTACACCATTTTTGAACGGGAAGAAGCTTTTGAGGCGATTTTGAAGAGGGAAAATCAGTGTTCATCATAGAGGTAAGTATTTATGACCTTAAAACTCGATTATAGGTAATTAAGGAACATAATCTCAGTGTTTAATTCATGAAAATCAGTAGAAAAAGGGGAGTTAGGGTTTTAGATTATGAGACCTTTAAGGGTTGATTTGAGGGGTCAAACGAACTTCTATATTCACGTTATTTATATGTACGAACTCGTGAGATGAAGAAGAACGTTTTGGTATAAAAATTTATGAGTTCCGATATAGGGGCCCGGGGGTCGGGTTTTGGCTAATTTCGGGTTTTGTGCTAGAATTGGTATTTTTCAATTGGGACTCATTCCTTAAGCATAATTTGATGATAAAGATCTGATCTTTATAGATTTGGAGCGCTCGAAAGTTGATTCGAGAGGCAAGCGCATAGCGGAGTAGCTTTTCAGGCTAGTTTGAGGTAAGTAATGTCTTTAAATCCTGTCCTGAGGGTATGAAACCCCGGACTTTACATCCTTTCACGGATTTTGGAATGCAAAGATTGAAACTTTGGAGATATATTTCGTTATAGGCAACTATTGAGTTGCGAAACCGATTTTTAAAGCCTATGCTTAATAGTATATATATATATATATATATATATATATATATATTTGATATGTTTTGGGCTGTAAGCCATGTTTTGGGCCTAGTGCCGATTTGTTTACCCCTTGAGGGGAGATTTTACTATTTTCCTCACTAATATGTTATGATTTTCACTCAGTCATTTCTTGATAATTGTTTTGACACTTAGAGTATTTTGATACTATTTATTAAAAATGAAACACTGTTTTTGGGTTGAGAACCCGATATATTTATGGCCTGAAGGGCATGTTGAGAGTGTCTGACCGAGTGAGGCTGCAGGCCATTATTGTGAGGATGTTGTAATATGAGAGAGGTTTCGGGCCAATATTGTTTGTGATTTATGCCATGTTGTGGCTTGTTATAGCGCTTGGGCTGTAGGAGCCCCTCCGGAGTCTGTACACACCCCCAGTGAGTGCATGTACCTAATGAGTGGTTGTCTGATGGGCTGATACTGAGTGACTGTGAGGTTGCCTGATGGACTGATACTGAGTGATTCTGAGGTTGCCTGATGGGCTGATATTGAGTGACTGTGAGGTTGCCTGATGGGCTGATATTAAGGGAAATTGTTATGAGAAATGATTTTGGCCCGAGGGGCAGATTTATGAAAAATTTACTCAGTTTTGACTACGATTCACTTCGTTTTTCAAACTGATTTTTACTGAGAGTTTTACTGAGATATATTGAAATTATACTTGTTTCAAAGGATTTCTGGAAATTGGTTTTCGAACTTATGTATTTGATGAATACTTCATGGTGACTTGGTGTTTTTACTATTTTTGTGAATTGGTGTATCTGTGCTGTGTGTTTCGTATTTCTCAGACTGTGATTTATTTTCATTACTACTGAGTTGGGGTACTTATCATTACTCTGTGTGCCTCTGTGCACAGATCTAGGTACCGGCTCGGAACAGTAGTTGTCTCTGTTCGTTAGCAGCAGTTTTACGGGATTTCGAGGTAGCTGTCCAGCGTCCATAGCTTCTCCATTTCTCTTCCTTATTTAGTATTAGTATTTTATCCCTAGACTTTGTCTATGACAATAGCTGAGTTAGTTTATTTCGTAGATGCTCATGAAATGTTGACTCCAGGTCTTGGGGACGGTTGTAGACTCTTAGCTTGATTGTTTTGTTTAAAGATTTTAAAATGTATATGCGTATTATGAATCGTTGAAATAAATTGAGATATTTAAAAGAAAAATGTAAAAATTATGAGGGTTGGCTAGCCTAGTTCCACGATAGGTGCCATCATGATCGGTTAGGATTTGGGGTCGTGACAAGTTGGTATCAGAGCTTCTAGGTTGCATAGAACTCAACAGTCATGAGAAGGTTTAGTAGAGTCTTGCGGATCGGTACAGAGACATCTGTACTTATCTTCGAGAGGCTGCAGAACCCTTAGGAAACATTCTGCATTCTTAAATTCTTATCGTGCGAATCCATTTATTCAGCCAAAAGCGTAACTCTTTGAATTCCTTTCATGTATTCGAATGCGCTCGCGAGCGCTTGGTACCAGTTATGCATTGGCGGCTTGTGACTTCCAGGGGTGAGATGTCATTTTTAACATGTTAATAATGGGTCAGTCGGAAGGACTTAAGGCCGTATTTTTGTCTGTGGCTTGAGTGTTGAGATTTTATTTGGGTGAGCACATGTGTTGGGGGACTTATATTTCCGTTTGTGTCCTTATTGATGGAACTTTGTGACTAGATGACTACATGGTGAGTGTGATCGGATAGTTAGATGTATTCAGGCTATTGATTGTGACCAAAATGAATTGGCGGGAGATGTGGCAAGAACCATTGATTATTTGACTCATGTATTGAGTTAGAATATGGCTTCGAGTTATGAGTATTGAAGGACCTCTCGTATAGTTTAGTTGTGGATTGAAGTGGGTTTTCCTGTTATGTTCTGAGTTCCTGTAATGTCTTTTGAGCTGACCAATGCCCCAACAACGTCTATGTATTTGATTGCAGGTGTATTCAGCCGTGTTATAACTCCTTTGTTACTGTATTTATTGATTGCCTCCTATCGTACTCTCGTAGCTAGGGATAGCATACTCGGCATTTGATGATTGTATCACAAGGATATAGGGAGGAGAAGCTTTGTGAGAAGTTCTCCAAGTGTGAATTGTTGTCTCAGTTCAGTAGCATTCTTGGGACACGTAGTGTCCAGTAAAGGTATCTATGTGGTCAGACGAGCGTGAGTAGAGCTTCCAGAAGCTCAAGAATTCCTTGACCACAGCCCCAGGGATAGTATTGCCATCAGCTTCAGGTTTTTATAACGCTAAATGGGATGTCTTGGGGGCAGGCAGTGGTTGTGTTCTAATGTAGGAAGGTATAGTGATTGCGTGATAGCTATAATTTTTTAAAGTGTATAGGGAGATATCATTTTGAGTTTAAGAAGGTAGGGGTATCTCTTGCGGGTTGTCCTGAGGTGTGTGACCCTTATGTTTATCTGTAGTAAGTTCTCTCTATCAGTAAATGATGTATGTTGTAATTTGCGTTTAGATCGCTCGTTGGAGTTGGCATGACCATTACAATGGTGGATGCGAGATTTGCATTTGATTTGAATGTTAGATGGTTTGGGTAATATAAGCTTATGGAGGATTTAGTTGAACCTCACCACAGTATGGTGGCAGTGATAATGTGTGGGCATCGTGAGTTATTGTTTGTCTTAATCCTTGCCTTTGAGCCAAGTGGGGGAGTTCTCTATTGATAAGTTGATTACACGATTATGTGTTGTATTGGTTTCGGTTCGAGGTAGGTTGGTGAATCAGTCATTGCCCTGTAGAGGTGGAGTTTGGGAATGGCTCGAGTAACGGGAAATTCTTCGATACAGGTTGTAATGTACCTTACAGATAATGGAATTTATTGAATGATTGAGTGGTACTTGAAAGTGTAGTGGGTGAAATGTGTGAGTGTGCTTGTTACTTCAAAGGTGTGGATGACTTTCTTAGTATGTGGTTTGCAAGCAGGGTCAGGTCGTTCTGGTTACTTGGTCAGTGAAATTGAGAAATTGTGTAGAGTGACCGACGTTCGATAATGGTTCAGACGAATTCAAGGTTATATGTAGCGATTGAGGGTATCCAAGGTGTGAGAAGGGCTAGAACTGAGATTTACGGGGAAGGTGTCAAGGCTTGTGGTGTATTTACATTATCATGGATTCTATCAATCGGTATTAGGGAAGTGAAGGTAATGACTTAAATTCGTAGGAAGTCTCTTCAGGGTAAGTATTTCTAATGTGGTGCATTTGGGGATAATTGAGGGAGTATTCAGCGGCTTATGAGCCTTAGAATGTATATTTTTATGCTCGGGTTTCGTGAGGTGAGTCGTGATTGAGAATTACGGTATTATGGCAAGAAGAAGTATCAATTCGAAGGTAAGTCAGAAGGAACTTGGATAAATAGGACAGCTTGGTAGTATGTCGGGTCGACATGATAAGGGATATGGTTAGTTCTTTGGGTGATTATAAGGTAATAAGTTGTTACAGGTGTTTCTTAGCAATTCTCTTGGAATTTGGTGGCATGCGTAGCTTGGTTGAGTTGGAAGGATTCAGTCTTGACGGTTCGGTGTTGTACAAATATGATTCGGGAGTTCTTAATGGTTTCTACCATGGTTAGAGATGTATATTTCTACTGGCGTGAGGGCCATGTGATGTATAGTGATTTTGCTTCTAGATGGGATCAAGTGGAAAGTTCTTGGCTAGTTGGGTACGTAGTTGTTTGTGGCTAGGAAGGGAGCATGAAGTTCTCATATTTATCATAAGATTGCATGGCGTATGCGGTATTTTGTGTACAGTGGAGAGTGGCATATGTGAGGTCACGGTTTAGTTCTGGAAGGAAGGTCAGAACTGGCAGTTTCAGATGATTAGGTAAATGATACCACTATTGGGTGGTTGGATGAGATTATACATTCATTAAGGACAATGTGTTTAAGGCAATGTGTTTGAATAAGGGTGCTTCATTGGTGTTATGACGCTCTCTTGTTGGATCAACTGCTGATATTCACGGTTTCTTGGTGACACAGAGGAATTATGGGGGTATCCCTCGTGGAATGATAAAGTATTAGGGGTGTGTTATATATTTGAGTGGTGGAATTGGGATCAGATATGGTAATTGGTGCGCCTCATAGATTTTGAGACTGGGAATTTTCATGAACAGATTATTTTTGTAGTTGTGAACTACGAGGATGCGAGCAAAGCTAGTCAGGTGTTAGTATATGTCATGATTCAGTCATTATGAACGTTCGGAGAGTTATGTACCTGTTGTGGGTGACCAGAGTTGACTTAGAGTTATTGGTAGGCCAGTATGAGTGTGTGGTCTGCCCCGAGTCAGAATTGTTGACTCCGAATTGCTATTGTTGAGGGATGTACCATTCGATTGTCATTGAGCTTATTCGTGTTTTGGAGTGATCTATGAATTACCTTTCGGTGTTTCGAGGAGTGGTGATCGTTGGTTATATGTGCATTGGGTGCGGTTCTATCGGGGCTTGATAGCGAGATTTGAGTAAGGTAAGTAATTGGGTGTTGCAGGATTGAGACGTATTGGTTACGTTCTTTCTGGTTCGGGTGGCATGGTATCGTCTGATTTCCCCATGGTTATGGCAATTCACTTTGAGTAATTGATGTCAAATTTCGCATGGTTATTGATTTTGAGCAAGGTGGCTTGGAGTATGTCATGTGGTCCAGCAGTTAGATGGGATCACGCTTTGCAGCTCAGTTAGGTAGACGTATGGTCCTTGGTGTCGAATTTGTGTGATATGGTTTCACGATGGGTATCATGCTTTTAGCATGATGTGGTAATGGAAAGAGCAATGATAGGATAGTCCTCTCGTGTGAGTCTTCTCTATTTTATGAGTTGAGCTCTTGGGATGTTGTTATTGAGTGCACGAGTTGCACAAGTTATGGATCTGGATGGTATTGATGCTGATCAAACGAATGGTTGCTGGTTTCTACGTGTTTCTTTCATCATCGGCACCATATAAAGGTGTTAAGGCAAGGCTTTGTTTGATAAGAGGTTATTACCGGTATTAGGTTGTTATAAGCAACTATTTTTATTAGGAGTTATCGCCACGAGTGCTTGAGTCATGCAGTGGATCATGGTATTTCATGTTGGGTTACAGATATGACTTGTTACAGTGTGCTCAGACATATTCAGTTTATAGTTGTGGGATTTTGATCTTGTAAATTGATTCAGAAGTGAAAATGTAGTTCTAAGGTTTATGGGTCAAGATTGGATTTCAAAATTTCAACTGCGTTGTGCTATTAGACCTACATGGGTAAGGTAACGTGGGATCACCTTAGAATATGTGCATGGTAGGTTACACAGAAATTTTGGTGGTGTTTGGAACAACTCTAGGCACGTTCGAGGACGAACATATGTTTAAGTAGGGGAGAATGTAACGACCCGGTCGGTCGTTCCATAGAATTTGCATTATTATTGCTGCTATTGCCTTGTCATAGGTTGGTTATACTGTTATTAATGTGTTAGAGTTGGTAGGCTTGGAATCGGAATGGCTGTAATGAGAATTTAGTCACTTAGTCTTTAAAAATAGCCTTAAGGTTGGAAAAGTCAACTGAGAGTTGACTTATTGGTAAACGACCTCAGAATGCGGATTTTATGGCTCGGATAGCTTCGTTAGGTGATTTGGGACTTAGGAGTGTATTCAGAATAATTTTGTGATGTCCGGTGTAGAATTAGGCTTGAATTGGCGAAAGTTAGTTTTTGGCGATTTCCGGTCGACAGTGGAAAATAGGTGATCGAGGTCGGAATGGAATTTCAGAAACTTGAACAGGTTCGTAATGTCATTTGGGATATGCCGGCAAAATTTCAGGTCAATCGGAGTTGTTTTGGATAGTTTCGGCAACGTTGGTGGATTTTAGAAATTTCAAAATTCTTAGGCTTGAATCCTATGTGATTTTGGTGTTTTGATGTTATTTTTAGTGTTTTGAGAGTGAAACTAAGTTTGAATTATCATATGTGACGTGTTAGTATGTTTGGTTGGGGTCCCGAGGGGCTCGGGATTTATTTCGAGTGGTTAACGGACTCATTTGGACTTAAAGAGAATGTTGTTTTGCTGGTGTTTTACACAGGGATTTTACCCTATGCGATCGCGGAGGGGGGCCCGCGTTCGCATAGGGGAAGTGGAGAGATGAGGTAGTTTTGTTGTGTGCGTTCGTGTTTGGGCAGGTGCGAACGCGGAGAGTAGAGGGGTTGGTCAGTGCGAACGCGTTTAGAGAGGTGCGATCGCGTAAGGATAGAACATCAGAGGGGCCCCAGGTCCGTTTGTACTATGCGATCGCGGACCTGGGGGATGCGATCGCGAAGGGCTAATGAGAGTGGTATGTGCGAACACAGCACATTGACTGTGATCGCGAAGGGCAAAGGGAATTTGGTCTGTGCGAACGCGGCCTGATGACCGCGATCGCGGAGAGTAATAACTGGGCAGTATTAATTAAACCCTTCCGCGACCATTAACCCTTTTTACACCATTTTTAAACGGGGAGAAGCTTTTGAGGTGATTTTGAAGAGGAAAAATCAGTGTTCATCATAGAGGTAAGTATTCTGGACCTTAAAACTCGATTATAGGTGATTAAGGAACATAATCTCAGTGTTTAATTCATGAATATCAGTAGAAAAGGAGGAGTTAGAGCTTCAGATTTTGAGACTTTTAAGGGTCGATTTGAGGGGTCAAACAAACTCCGATTTTCGCGTTCTTTATATGTACGTACTCGTGAGATGATGAAGAACATTTTGTTATAAATATTTTTGAGTTCCGAGACGACGGGCCTAGGGGTCGGGTTTTGGCTAATTTTAGATTTTGTGCTAGAATTGGTATTTTTCAATTGGGATTCATTCTTTAAGCATAATTTGATGATAAAGATCTGATCTTTATAGATTTGGAGCGCTCGGAAGTTGATTCGAGAGGCAAGCGCATTGCGGAGTAGCTTTTCAGGCTAGTTTGAGGTAAGTCATGTCTTTAAATCGTGTCCTGAGGGTATGAAACTCTGGACTTTACATCCTTTCATGGATTTTGGAATGCAAAGATTGAACATTTGGAGATATATTCCGTTTNTTTTACTATTTTCCTCACTAATATGTTATGATTTTCACTCAGTCGTTTCTTGATAATTGTTTTGACACTCATAGTATTTTGATACTATTTATTAAAAATGAAACACTATTTTTTTGGGTCGAGAACCCAGTATATTTATGGCCTGAAGGGCATGTTGAGAGTGTCTGTCTGAGTGAGGCTGCGGGTCATTATTGTGAGGATGTTGTGATATAAGAGAGGTTGCAGGCCAATATTGTGTGTGACTTATGCCATGTTGTGGCTTGTTATAGCGCTTCGGTTGTAGGAGCCCCTTCGGATCTGTACACACCCCCAGTGAGCGCAGGTACCTAATGAGTGATGTTGCCTGATAGGCTGATACTTAGTGATTGTGAGGTTGCCTGATGGACTGATACTGAGTGATTGTGAGGTTTCCTGATGGGCTGATATTGAGTGATTGTGAGGTTGTATGATGGGCTGATATTGAGGAAAATTGTTATGAGAAATGATTTTGGCCCGAGGGGCAGATTTATGAAAATTTTACTGAGTTTTGACTACGATTCACTTCGTTTTTCAAACTGAGTTTTACTGAGATATATTGATATTATACTTGTTTCAAAGGATTTCTGGAAATTGGTTTTCGAATTTATGTATTTGATGAATACTTCATGGTGACTTGGTGTTTTTATTCTTTTTGTGAATTGGTGTATATGTGCTGTGTGTTTCGTATTTCTCAGACTGTGATTTATTTTCATTACTACTGAGTTGGCGTACTCGTCAATTACTCCCTGTGCCTCTGTGCACAGATCCAGGTATCAGCTCAGAACAGTAGTTGTCTCTGTTCGTTAGCAGCAGTTTTACGGGATTTCGAGGTAGCTATCCAGCATCCACAACTTCTCCATTTCTCTTCCTTATTTAATATTAGTATTTTATTGCTAGAATTTGTCTATGACAATAGCAAAGTTAGTTTATTTTGTAGATGCTCATGACATATTGACTCCAGGTCTTGGGGACGGTTGTAGACTGTTAGCTTGATTGTTTTGTTCAAAGATTTTGAATTTTGTATGCGTATTATGAATCTTTGAAATAAATTGAGATATTTGAAAAGAAAAATGTGAAAATTATGAGTGTTGGCTAGCCTAGTTCCACGATAGGCGCCATCACGACCGGTTAGGATTTGGGGTCGTGTCACTTTGATCTTGGAATCAGGTTGAACATTTTTGACTTCACCATCCTTCTTCATCACCCAAGAGCCCTTTACACACACATACCCCATACTCGCAAACACTCTAGAATTGTAGGATTTTAAAACAATAACAAAGGGGTATACCGATATAGATGTGAGTGCTAGCCATACCATAGGGAAAACTAGTGGGATCGTCAACATTTTCTATCATGAAATTTATGACCCGTGAGGATAACTTAATCTTGAGTTTGGTCACAAGACAATCAAGAACATGGCACAATCAAGAACAGTGCATTTACCCAGAACTAGGGATTCCAACTTATCAGGCTTACTAGAGCGAAGATTTGCATAAACATTCTCACAAAGGGTTCAAAAACTTTAGGAGAGGGTAAAGAGAGGAATTTTGACAACCTTGAAAAACAAAGAGATCATTTACCTTACAATTGAGGGTTCCTATGATGTCAAGGTCAACTACTCTGCCATGAGCGATGGGCTTGTCTTTTAGGACAACAAAGAAATCCTTGTTTGGGGTATCCCATAAATTGAGCTCTGACTCTAGGAAGCTTGAAATGTCTAGTTTGGATTTCTTGGGAGTAAGATATTCAGGAAGGTCATCCATGGGTCTTTTTCTTAGGGCTTTTTCTCCTAAGTGAGAGTGATCTAAAGGTTCTGCCTGAGAAGAGTCCTTCGGAGTGGTCAGATTCTAGGTCTACGGGTTCTAGAGGATGAGAAGAGGGTTTTCCTCTAGAATGAGTACTATTTCTGATGGAGGCAGAAGGAGTTTTGGAGTGTTTAGCCATGGGATAAACTGTTGGAAAGGAGTTTGAAGGGCTTCTGAGTGATGGGAACGATGGAGACAGAGAAGAGGGTTCAGAGATTAAAAAGGTGAAATTTTGACGGTTGAGTACAAGAAAGAAAAGGGTGTCAGTGAAGGGTCATGATGATTGATTTTTCTTTCTTGAAAGTTGCGATTGATGGGAAAAGAGAGGAAAAATGGAGGCGGTACATTAATGAGTACAAATAAACAAACAAAATTTAAACATCAAGCATACAAGAATTTAAAAATATCAAATAGGTCCTAATTTTTATGATCAAGAGAAATAATTCCAAGTAGATCTCTTAAGAGGCAAAACCTATCTTCAAGTAAAGGCTTAGTGAATATATCGGCTAATTGATCAGTAGTGCCAACAATAGATAATTTTATATCTCCTTCGAGAATATGATCTCTAATAAAATGATGTTTGATGTTTATATGCTTGCACGTGATTCTTTGAAAGGCATATAACACTAGAATTATCACAAAATATTGGAATAAGTTTAAAAGATAGTTCGTAGTCACCCAATTGATGAGACATCCATAATAACTGTGTACAACATTGTCCAATTGCAATGTATTCAGCCTCCGTGGCGGATAGTGCAACATGTCCTTTTTTTTTACTATTGCAAGATATCAATGATTTTCCCATTAATTGACATGTCCCATTGTTGCTTTTTCTGTCTTCCTTATCACTTGCATGATCAGCATCTGAAAAAACTTCTAATTTAAAATTGTTAGAGCATGGATACCATAGTCCATGAGAAATAGTTCCTATGAGATAACGAATAATTCTCTTTACTGCAGTTAGATGTGACTCCTTAGGAGCGCTGATACCTGGCACATTTACAAACACTGAACATAATATATGGTCGACTGGTAGTTAGGTAAAGTAAAGAACCAATCATTCCATGATATTTAGTTTCATCAACATGATTTCCATTTTCATCTTTATCAATATTTGTTGACGGACTCATTGGTGCGCCAATAGCTTTAGCACTCCTTAGGAGCTGACTGAAACCTGGCACATTTACAAACACCGAACATAATATTTGGTCGACTGGTAGTTAGGTAAAGTAAAGAACCAATCATTCCACGATATTTAGTTTCATCAACAGGATTTTCCATTTTTATCTTTATCAATATTTGTTGATAGTCTCATTGGTGTGCCAATAGCTTTAGCACTGCTCATGCCAAACTTCTTATTAGCTCCTTTGTATATTGCATCTTGCATATGAAAGTTCCTTCTTCATATTGTTGGATTTGAAGTCCAAGGAAAAATGTGATATCTCCCATCATACTCATCTCAAATTCACTTTACATAAGAGTTGCAAATTCCTTGCACAACAGAGGGTTAGCATTACCAAAAATAATATCATCAACATAAACTTGAATAATAAGGTTACCTTCTGATGATCTTTTGATAAATATATTAGTGTTTACTTTACCTCTTATAAACCCATGATCAAGTAGAAATGAGCTAAGAGCTAAGTCTTTCGTACCATGCTCGTGGAGCTTGTTTAAGTCCATATAGTGCCTTGCTCAACTTATACACATGATAAGGGAACTTTGAGTCTTCAAATCTAGGAGGTAGTTTCACATATATTTCCTCCTCAATGAAACCATTTAAGAAAGAACTCTTGACCTCTATCTAAAAAAGTCTAAAATTTTTGAAAGATGCGTATACAAGAAGAATTCGTATTAACTCTAGTCGAGCTACTGGAGCAAAGGTTTCATCATAGTCGACTCCTTCTTGTTGTGAGTACCCTTGAGCTACTAATCTGGCTTTGTTTCTTACAACCTTTCCATCATCATTGAGCTTATTTCTGAACACCCATTTCTTTCCAATTACAGTAGCATCTGCAGGCTTAGGCAGTAGTTTCCACACTTTGTTTTTGTCAAATTGATCCAGTTCTTCTTGCATTGTTTGTACCCAGCTTGAGTCTTTAAGATCCTATTCTATCTTCTTTGGTTCATTCTTTGAGATTAATGCTATATTTTCCTTCTTCATGTGGGCTCCCCTGGTTTTCATCCCTTCAATTGGGTCTCCTATGATAAACTTTTAAGGATATTCTAGTTCACTCCTCCATTCATTTGGACGTGTTACGCTCGTAGGAGTAGTCGACTCTTTCTGTGATTCTGGTTGACTGTTGCTAATCTCATTAGTTGACTCTGTGACATAGTCTACTCTGTTAGTCGACTCTTGAGGATTGCTTGGCTGAGTTGTTTCTTGATTTTGATCTTTATCACCTGCAATAATTGCTTTCTCGGCCGTAGTGTTATTTTCATTAAATATCACCTGTACTGATTCTTCTACAAATAAAGTGCATTTATTATAGAATCTAAGGGATCTACTGTTTATGAAATAACCTAGAAAAATACCTTCATCACTTCTTGGGTCGAATTTTCCAAGATTTTCCTTACAATTATTGTGGATGAACATTTGCTTCCAAATGTGTGGAAATAACTTGTGTTGGGTCATTTACCTTTCCATAGTTCATATGGAGTTTTCTTCAAGATAGGCCTTATGAGACATCTGTTAAGAATGTGGCAAGTTGTGCTTACTGCTTCTGCCCATACGTGATTTGGTAATGAATACTCTAGTATCATAGTTCTTGCCATATCTTGCAGAGTTCTGTTTATCCGCTCTACTACCCCCTTTTGTTGAGGTGATCTTGGGGTTGAGAAGTTGTGGGTGTATCCTTGATCATTGCAGAAGTCTTCGAATGCTCTGCTTTCAAATTCTCCTCCATGATCACTTTGAATAGTTGTAATAAGATATCACTTTTCTCGTTCAACTTTTTTACAAAAGATCTCAAAACTTTTCAAAGCTTCATCTTTGTGAGATAGAAAAATCACCCATGTAAAACGTGAGTGGTCATCAAAAATAACAAAAGCATATCTTTTTCCTCCTATGCTAGCAGTTCTAGTAGGTCCAAACAAATCCATATGAAGCAATTGTAGAGGCTTGGATGTAGACACAATGTCTTTGATATTGAAAGAGTTCCTGGTTTGTTTACCAATCTGACATGTATCACACACATGATTTCTAGAGAAATTGAGTTTAGGAAGATCAATAACTAAACCATTCTTGGATAGTTTATCTATAAGATGCATCCTTGTATGACCGTGTTTCTTATGACATAGCAATGGATCATCAGATATGGATGTTAAGCAAAAGTGACCATCTATATTTTCAAAACCATCAAGAATATAGACATTTCCATACCTTTTTCCTGGAAAGATTATTTTACCTGTCTCATCTTCAATAACGCAACCTATTTTCTTGAATTTTACTTCATACGTTAAATCACATAGTTGACTTATACTTAGGAGATTGTAGTTGAGTCCGTCTACAACATAAACTTCAGTGATATCGCAATTGTTATTGAATGGAATTGTGCTAGTGCCAACTATATTTCCTTTTGAGTCATCACTAAATTTAACACTTCCTCCATTTATCTTTGTAACTTCTTTGAACATGTTTTTATCACATGTCATATGACTGGAACACGCACTATCTATGTACCATTTTCCTTTGTGGCTCTTCCTGTGGTGTTCCTGCAAAACATTATTATTACTTCTTTTAGGTACTCAAGCTTGCTTCGGTCCTTGTTGGTTAGTATTACTAAGATTAGGGTAGTCTTTGGGATTCCAAATCCACCCTGAAAAGTTTGATTTTTGAAATCGACAAAAGGAATATTTATGTCTAATTTTATTACAGTACTGACATACAGAGGCTGATCTATTTTTGGATCTTCCACTAGTGCTAGTGGACTTTGTTCTAGCTGGTCCTTTTCCAGTTGACTTGTAAGTCGCCTGGTCGGACTTGACAAAACTATGACTGGTGGATTTGTGCATGTCATTGAGTTGCATTTGCAATTCCTGAAATTCCTCTTTACCTCTTTTTCAATTTCACATACTTCAAGATTGAGTTTCCAGTCTTTCTTTCCCTATTGAGTCTCTTCAGTTCATTCATCAACTTTTGAGACTCTTTTAAAGTAAGGTCAAGAATATTCTGCAATTCATTGCATCTTTCACAATTATAAGATCTTACCTCACTTGTTTTACCTCGTGCCTTGAAACAGTTTCATTTTCATCTTTGCATTCGTCGTCTGAAGCATCCTCATCTGTCCAACAGCTTAAGAGTTTGTTTATGTCATTTTTTCAGGATTGTCATGAAATAAAGATTTGCTATCTCTTCAGGTTCTAAATTGTCTTCATCATTCTAGCTTCCAAATGATTTGTTATTGTTGAAACTTCTGGTAACTTTTCTTTTCAGATCTGGGCTTTCAGGTTGCACATGTCCATATCTTCCACACTCATAGCATTTTCAATCATTCTAGTCTTGTTCATTGTATTTCCTGGCTCGTCTGGACGTTATCCTACCTCTTCTCGTGCTTCTGTATCTCCTAATTAAACCATCCACGTTCCTTAATACCATGGCAATCTCTTCCTCAAGGGCTTCAGGGTCATCATCAATGTGATTATCTGTCCTTTCAGTTGTAGCCTTGAACGCAGTTGTTTTCTTCTTCTTTTTTCCTAGCTTGTTTTCTTGAGGTGGTTTTCTCAAATGCTATGAGATCTTCTTGAAGCTCATCATAAGATAGTTTATTTAGATCTTGTGATTCGAGTGCAACTACTTTTGTCTGCCAGGTGATAGGGAGATTTCTTAGAATTTTCCAAACTTGATCACCGCTTGAGTATGGTTTACCAAAAGCTTTTAGATCGCTAATGATTTTGCTTAACCTTGCAAACATTTCTTCAATGGATTCTCCTTCTTTCATCTGGAAGAGTTCGTAATCATGAACTAACATGTTGATGTGAGTTTCTTTCACTTTGATGGATCCTTCATAAATAACTTCCAGTTTATTCCACATTTCTTTGGTTGTATCACATCTAGAAAAAATTTCAAATTCCTCTCCATTTATAGCATTATAGAGTAGGTTTCTTGCTTTAGCATTGACTTGAACAACTGGTATTTGCTCGTCTGTGTATTCATCTTTATCTTCTGGATCATCAGGTGGTTGTGCAGCTACTGGTAGTAGATAGTTTCCCTTTTTGATAACTCGTCAAACTTTGACGTCGTATGAATTTGCATATATTTCCATACGCACTTTTCAGTGAAAAAAGTGTTGTCCATTGAAATACGGTGGCTTGACTTGTGGTGTTCCTTCTTGAAAGAATGCTCCAATAATAACTTGATTTGCCATGATTTTTTCTCGCAAGCTGTTAAGCAAAGAAGTATGAGACTAGCTCTGATACCAATTGAAAGTACAAGAGGAGGAAAGGGTGAATTGATTATTTTAAACAACTTTTATCAGTAGCTCACTAATTTACCAATTAGTCCACTAGTAAGAGCAAGATAATAATAAATGGAGGAATTAAAGACACCAGAATTTTTATACTGGTTCGGATTCAATGTGAGTCTTAATCCAGTCCCCTTGGGTTGCAAGTGTGTTCTCTTTCAGTGATCGATGTTCTCTTTCCCTTGAATCTGGGACCTTCTAGTAATAACTTTTGATTGATTATTCTTGCCGGATCTTCGTCGATTATTCCCTTTTCATCGCTGATTCCTTTTCCTTGATAGCTTCCATCAATCTCTGATTGATTTCTTCCGTCAATCTCTCTCTGATCTTCCTTTTGCGTTGCACTTATCCTGTCAACCACTAATCTTCCTTATTCACTTATGATACTTATTGATTTATTCCGGACTAGTTGCTTTTTGCATCCCTTTAGTATATTCTTGAGTCCCTACACCAAAAGTGATTATATTATTTTTCATCATTAAAACTAATAATTAACAGAATTAACATGAGATACCTGATTAGAAGCTTTACACTCGTTTGATTTTTTTAATTTGATTTTTACTTTATTAAGCCCTACAATGAATTAATATGAGATACTTGAGAAGAAATAAGCTTGAATTCATACTACACACCTACACGTCAACCTAAAAGAGGAAGAGAATTTTACACCTTGTGGACATTCTTTAAACCTGTGGTTTCAATTCGAGTTATACTACAATCTCTATTTCGAGTGGTAGGTTATATATATCTTTGTTATGATTTGATGGTCTAACAAACTTACTGATAAGAACCGGATAAGGAACCTCATACACATCCTCAAGCACGTGAGTATAACAAGTCTCGAGCTGGAGACATAAATCAACTCTTCAGAAGTCAAAAAATAACAAAGGGAACATATGGACACCAGCTCCCTTGATGACCGTACCAGTCAACTTTCCAACAGCTATAAAGTTGCTGCCTGCACACGCAACAGTGCAAAATAGTGCAGCAGTCAACTTCATTGGGAATTCTCATGTACAAAACGTGCTTGCATCATTCAAGTGATGTCACCAATGTTATATTAAAACTAAATCAAAGGCAAAACATCACTTGAACATTTAAGAATCCACCAAGCATTGTCTCAACCTATGCATCAATCCAGCAATCAATTCTCAAGGGTATCAAGAACAAAGAACAACGTAATAAGGACCAGTCCCTGTATTGAGTTATCACATGTCCTTAGTTGTGTTGCACCTTTATTAAAATTCTTTACTTATAATCCTACTTAGCTTAGTTAGAAGCATCGTGTTGGAAAACCTTTGTAAATCAGAAACCTATGTGTTTGTATCGTGGCTAGAGTTAGTCGAGTTGTAAGTCTTTGTAATAGAGTTGTTATAAAGTGATTTGTAATAGATTTGTTACAAGTTAGTGAGGGGTTTAGAGATTAATTCCTAGGTTACAATAGGTTGTAATCTAAAGTTTTCTCAATAGTGAAGTTGAAATCCTACAAGGGAAGGTCGTGATTTTAATCCCGTGAGCTGTGAATTTTCCATGTAAAACTTCATTGTGTCTTTTGCTTACTGCAGTGTTCGTGTGGTATGTGGGAACTAATGGAGGACTTGGTTCTCTATATAGTTTGGTAGACCCTTGATTCTATCATCGAGCAATATATCAAAACTCGAGAAGTCCCTCGTTGAACTCCATAAATCCGTTTTTGGAATCCAAGAATAATATAAAGGGGGTAAACTATTAAACTAATCAAGAGCTTTATCATCTCACTCCATTTAAAATTAAAACTTGAATTTTTATTGAATCAAACACGAAAATCGCTATCTCGATCATTTCTAAGATTCAGTTGAATTGTATCGAATTCATTTTCGACTGTAAATCAAATTGTTACCTTAACTTTAATTTAAGTTTGACTTTTTAGATACCTTTTAAAACTAGAAATATTTTTTCTTTTACTTTAATTAATTTTTGATTCATTAGATTCAGTAATATATTAGTTCAATGTATTTTGAATAATTGTAAAAAAAAGTTATCAAATAACATACTGACATACGTACTCCCTCCATTTTTATTTATTTTTTGAAAACATTGCTTCGTTTATCAAATAGTAAACAACTCCGTCAAAGTATTTTCTTTAATGGGCAAAAATGCATGCCGTTATTTAACGAATGCTCTATTTTGTTTCCAAATGTCAATTTCCTTCAAGAAACAATACTCTCTTTAATTGCCATATTAACGAAATACGGAATTCCCTAGAGATAACATTTTCAATGATTTTCAAAATTTTAAAATACTATATAATTATATTAATATCATCACCAAACTATTTTATCATTTAATTTACTTTTCTCTATATAATGATAATTTTTTTAAAATATAGACCAAAAGGTATCTGAGACATTAAAAACTTAAAAGATAATTCACACTTGATTAGAACTTGAAAGGTAAAATTTCGTAGTGGCAAATACAAACAATACTTTAAAATGAAAATTAAGCTATAATCAAACTTTTGAGATTTTAAAATGGTAAGATTGTTGTGTTCCAAAAAAGTCATGCATTCAACGTTGATAGGAAAAAGAAGCAAAACATATAAGATATTGAGACATTCTTATTGGTGCGGGTTTTTATTGGGAGAAAACCTCGTGATTTGGCTCGAAGCAGACAATATAAGACTGTGGTAAGAAATACTGTTAGATTTTAGTTTTAATAATGAAAATAATATATTTTCTCTTGGTATAGGGACTCAAGGAAAGCAGCTAAGATTGAAGGAATCAATCAAAGGAATTCATAGAAAACAAACAAGACTAGGGATGGCAATGGGGCGGGTGCGGGGCGGGTTTGGAAAAACCCACAAAAATTTCAACCCGTCCCGCCTCGCATAGTTATTTTTNTTTCCCCCCCTCCCCCCTCGGCTTATTATTTTTTCAATTTTCAACCCCGATCCCCCCCCCCCCCCCCTCCCGCTTGAACCCACCCCGCGCCGCTTAATTTTTTTCTTTTTTCTCTACTTTTGAAATTGATTTCAGTTTACTTGTAGTCGCAGTAAACATGTTGTACATTTTTGCCTCTAATAAATAGACCAGTACTACACATTATTATTACTGTGACTTTATCTTCTTCAGGTTTTAAATTTTTTTTTATATTTGTATCTAACTTAAACTCTATTCTTAATAACATATACTTAAACAAAATTAGCTCTATTAAGGATATTTTTTATATGCCCCAAATTCCAAAATAGTATTCGTGCTAGTGAAGAAGAATGTGAAATTGTAGTTGAAATGATTGCTTTGTTTCAAAGAAGATAAAATTAAAAGCTTCCCCCATTGATCCATATTGAACTCGCATTAAACCCGCAACTCGCGCCGCCCCACTTTAAAAAATTTAAAAATTATTTTACCCCGCCTCGCCTCGCCTCGCCTCGCCCCGCCCTGCCCCACATCAAACAAAACCCGCCTCGTTGCCACCCCTATACAAGACTGAAGGAATCAATCAAAGGCAAGGAAATCAATCCAAGATTTATTGAGGCGGAAAAGAAATATCGAAGATCTTGCATGATGATCAATCAAGTTGCTATTACTGGAAGGACCAAAAATCAAGGAGAACATTCGGCGCTATCAAGACCTGTAGAAGGAAATCTATTAAAGTTTTCTCATCAAGGAAGAGCAACGGAAAATAACCTTATTCTTGGAAAGAATCAATTTCTTTCCAAGGATCAAATCTCCTAGGTTGGCAAATCTCTTCAGCAACGGCCTCCTACAAAGTATTTATACACATCCTTAAGAATTAGAGAAATATATTTTGATCGAACCAAAACCCTCTCTTTGTTCTACTGCAAACAAACATTGTAGCTCTATTAGACCTGCTGTGTAACAAGTTAGAGAAAAAAGAGAGAAAAATATTGGTGAACCATTGTATAAAAAAGAAACGAGTGACATAGAAAATGAACCATTGGTGTAAACCACACCATTCGCGATTGTACTCAAGTAACTCATTCACTGAAAGAGAACTCCCTTGCAACCCAAGGGAACTGTACTAGGATTCACATTGAATCTGAACTAGTATAAAAAATTTGGTATCTTTGAATCCCGCACTTTATTTCAACATCTTAATTTCTGCTATTCTTATTATCTCGTTATCACATCTAGTCGACTTATTAGAAAACTAGTCAACTAGTAGTGATTAAAATATAAAAATAAATAATTCACCCCCTCTTGTACTTTCAATTGGTATTAGAGTAAGGCTCACACTTTTTCTTTTGCTTAACAACTTGTGAGAAAATATCATGGCAAATCAAGTTATTGTCGGAGCACTCTTTCAGGGAGGAACATCGCAAGTGAGGCCACCATACTTCAATGGACAACATTTCTCTCACTGAAAAGTGCGTATGAAAATATATGCAAAGTCCTATGATGTCAGAGTTTGGAGAATTATCAAAAAGGGGAATTACCCACTACCAGTTTCTACTCAACCACCCGCTGATCTTGGAGATATAAATGAATATACTGATGAACAAGTGGCGGTTGTGCAAATAAATGCTAAAGCAAGGAATCTACTTTATAATGTTATAAGTGGTGATGAATATGAGAAAATCTCCAGTTGTGATACAACCAAAGAGATGTGGGATAAACATGAAGTCACTTATGAAGGAACCAGTAGTGAAAGAAACCATATCAACATGATGGTCCATGACTACAAACTTTTCTAGATGAAAGAAGGAGAATCTATTGAAGAAATGTTTGCTAGATTTAGCAAAATCATCAGTGATCTAAAAGCTTTTGGAAAACCCTACTCAAGTGGTGATCAAGTTAGAAAAATCCTGAGAAGTCTGTCCACTACTTGGAAAACAAAGGTAGTTACCCTTGAGTCATAGGATTTGAATAAATTATCATATAATGAACTTCGAGGAGAACTTATAGCCGTCGAGAAAACTCATCTCAAAAATATGAATTAAGAAGAGAAGAAGAAAGCAGTTGCCTTCAAGGCTACAACTGAAAGAACAGAAAATGACATTGATGACGACCCTGAAGCTCTTCAAGAAGAAATTTCCACGGTATCAAGGAGCATGTATAGTTTAATGAGGAGATACACGAATACAAAAAGAGGCAGAATACCACACAGGCGAACTAGGAAATACAATGAACAAGACAAAAATGACGGCAAATGCTATGAATGTGGAAGATTTAGGCATGTTCAAGCTGAATGTACTGGAAAGGTCTCCAGAGGATTTAACAAGAACAAATCATTTGGAAGCTGGAGTGATGAAGATAGTTCTGAACATGAAGAGATACCAAATCTATGCTTCAAGAAAATTTTGGAAAATGATATGAACAAGCTCTCAGGGTGCTGGACAGACGGGGACAACTCACATGATGATTGCAAAGATGTAAACGAAAATTGTTTCATGGAACGAGGTTGTCACGACCAAAATTCCCAACCCTCGGGATCGTGATGGCGCCTAACACCACACTTGCTAGGCAAGCCAATGTTATAACTTAATTAACCATTTCCTTTTCAAAGTTTACTTAAACACAACAGAACAATTTAAAATAAAAAGGAAATCTAATACTTTCCAATAAATGAAATCGGGAATAATATTCGAAATAATAAACGACGAACTAATACTAACTATATAACTACCCAGAGTCTGATGTCACAATTTACGAACTACTAAAGAATACTACAAATAAATGGGCTGAAAGAAATATATATCTGTTTTGAATGAATTAAAACAACAACTAAATAAATTGGAGAAGACTCCAGTAATCTGTGGACGCCAGCAGATCTACCTTGTGTCTCCGTGCAACTGATACCAGCTACAACTTTCACCTAGATCTGGTCGGTACTTAGATCTTCACAAGAAGTGAAGAGTGTAGTATCAGTACATCCAACCTCATGTACTGAGTAAGTGTCGAGCCTAACTTGGATGAAGTAGTGACGAGGCTACAGCGGGGCATTTATAATATGATCTGTGAACAATGTATAATAAAGCAAGAAGGAAATTCTAGACTAATCAAAACAATAATCTACAACATTAAATAAAATAAGTCAGCCACCTTTTCCAGGTCTCATCCATAACCAATTCTCCCATAAGTTTCCAAATTTACAAATTCACTTTAAAATAACCGTTGGTGCATAATATGAAAAAAAAACAGTAAAGTAAAATAGTAGGTTTTCAAATTTTTGTGTTTAAAAAATATCAATAAAACATAAATGTCCTCCCTTATTGCTCCTTGTTGCGGCGCGCAACCCGCTCCCACCTGTCCACCCTTATTGATCCTCCCTATATATATCACGCTTATTGCTCCTGTTGCGGCGTGCAACCCGATCCCACATGTCCACCCTTATCACTCCTTGTTGCGGTGTGCAACTCGCTCCCACCAAGAAATCACATCACTTTGTTTACAAAAAAATTCACAATTCAGGTCAAAGCCTTTCGGAATATTTTTGTCTCAACAATTGTAAACAGAAAGTTGTACTACTCATAAACTTCATCAATTATCATGTCACAATGAAACCAACCGGAATATATATATAAATATCATAAAATACTGTCATCCAGCTCATTCTTTATGTACCACAATGAAACCAAGTGAACAATCAACACTTACAAAATACTTGAAACAATACTTAACAACATGTTGACGAAAACAAGTGGACATGGAGGCATAAAAATCATGAAAACAATTAAGCCAGGAATCAAACGAGTTGGGAACAGGGAAGGGATCATGTTCCGCAGATAGTTTAGTGGTGCATAGATACTAGTCACCTCACCTGTACACCACATACATGATAATTCACATAGCATTTAAGTTGGGATTCCTATTCCCTCAAGTCAATGTTGAACCAAGCATTTACCTCGATTTCACAAGCAATTCACTACTCTAGCACAATTTTTCCTTTAGAATTTGCCTCTAACCCGCTCGAATCTAATCACAATTGGTTCAATATCATCAATTATTGCTTAAAAAATTAACTTTAATGAAAAACTATAGTTTTCCTATGTTTTCTTATCAAAATACAAAAATCAATCCCGAGCCCGCTTGGTCAAAACTCGAGGTTCGGACCAAATCATGTTTACCTATTCTCCCCCGAGTACGGATATACAATTGGTTTTGGAATCCGACCTCAATTCGAGGTCTAAATTCCCAAATTTTGAAGTTCTTAAGTTCTACTCAAAATCCCAATTTTTACCATGAAAACACTAGATTCTAGGTTGAAATCAAAAGTTGTTAAGGATTGGAAGGAATTAGTTAGAGATCACTTACCAATGATTTGGAGAAGTTTGGGTCTTTGGAAAAATCGCCTATGGAGGATTAGGGTTTGAAAGAATTGAAAAAGGGTAAAAATCCCGTCTTAAATCCCACTTAATAGGCTCCAGTTATCGCACTTGCGATCAGAGGTTCACAATTGAAGTTACGATGCCTTCACATTTTCGATATAATTGTCACATTTGCGATATTTGGGCTGGCTAGGCAATCTTCGCATTTGCGAGGATGGCCTTCCCAGGCCTGGTTCACATTTGCGAACAAAATGTCGCATTTCCTTGGACTGTGGCTTTGCAATTGCGAAGCTGGATCTCGCATTTGCGAGATCAGAGGCCTGTGCCAAAACACCAGATGCACCATCTGAGATTTCTAAGTTCTAATCACTCCGTAGCCTACCCGAAACTCACCCGAGCTCTCGGGGCTCCAAACCAAACATGCACGCAAGTCTAAAAATATCATACGGACTTGCTCGTGCGATCAAATCATCAAAATAACATCAAAAACTATGAATTCAACCTCAAAACTCATGTTTTCTCAAGAACACTCAAATTTTCTAACTTTTCGACCGGACATCTGAATCACGTCAAATCAACTCTGATTCTCAACAAATTTCACTTATAAGACTTAAATATCATAACAAACTTGTACCGGGCTCCGGAACCAAAATACAGGCCTGATACCACTGATTTCACACATTAGTTCATTTCTTTATTTCCTGTAAAAACCAGACAATAATTTTTTTCAAAAATTATTTCTAAGGCTAGGGACTTCGGAATTCAATTTCGGGCATACGCCCAAGTCTCATATTTTACTGCGGACCTCCCGGGATAGTCTGAACACAGATTCGACAGATTCGAGTCCGTTTACTCAAAATATTGACCCAAGTCAACTATAAATCAAAAATTTAACTTCTCATAATTTTTATTTCTCATGATTTCACATAAAAGCTTTCCGATTTTACGCCCGGACTGCGCACACAAATTGAGGTAAATAAAATTAATATTTTTAAGGCTAATGAGCCAGGAATGGGGTCTTTATTCATAGGATGACCCTTTGGGTCATCACAATCTCACCCTCTTAGACAAACGTTCGTCCTCGAACGGACATAGAAAATTACCTGGACTGGTAAATAAGTTGGGGATATCTACTCTGTGTGTCCGACTCGGATTCCCAAGTAGTTGCCTCAACATTCTGACATCTTCACTAAACTCGAACTGTAGGGCAACTCCTTTGTATTTGGAAAAATCATAAAGAGGAAATGCTACCCAATTATTAGAAAAATATTGGGTAATTGTTTAGAAATCATTGATTGAGGCTCATTGTGCCTATCATTTTTTGAAAGTCTGGAAGAAGGTCAAGAAGAGTCAACTCTGAGGGAAAAAGTGGGCTTTACTTTGAGGAATCAAGAATTGAACATCCTCCAACCGACTCCCTGAGTATTAGTGATTCCAAGAAAAATGAGGAATTAGAGTCAACTGGTGAAATTGAAAATATGGTTGAGATTGACTCTAGTCTGGGGGAAATAAAGGATATCAAAATCCGAGAAGAATTGCAATTTGAAGGGCTGACGTCACATTCCCAGCATTTTTCAACATCGGACTTGTGTGGTGATATGGAAATTGAACTACACGATTCAAGGAGGGATTGCAAGGAGGAAAAGCAAAAGTCATACCATTTACAATTTGAAAGAACAAGGCAAAATGACATTTCTTACATGAAGCCAAGAAGTGCAAAATGAAGAAATTAGAGTTTGGCTTGATCACCAACCTATCACTCTTACCGCTCGTGGTCACAAGCTTGATTCCAAGTTAGGTGCCCAATACCTATCACCTAAGTGGCGAGAAAATTGATAAAGTTGATATGTGTCGTGCCACGTCGTTAAATGTGGCGCTTGGTGGAGGCAACCCATTATTGTTTTCCAAAATATTTAGTTGTTCTAGAAATTTTCCTTTCTTAGAATAGCTTGCATAATATTTTTAGCTAATCTGCCAAGTTTTAGAATTCTTGGAGTTGATTGGAGTAGGTCGGGGTGACCTAAGAGTGAAACCAGCAGTTGATGAAAATTTCGGATTTGGATTTTGCATTTGCGAACTCAAGTTCGCATTTGCGAAGACTGGCCATCGCAAAATTGAAGAAAAAGGTCGCATTTGAGACCCTAAATAAATTCTTGGAGTTCGCAATTGCGAACTGGGTATCGCAATTGCAAACTGGGTGTCATAATTGCGACATCAAGAGGGGGGGGGGGGGGGGGAAA
>ML274658.1:0-34378 GCA_005239495.1 Nicotiana undulata | reverse complement strand
GGGGGGGGGGGGGGGTAAACGGGCAGTTGGCTTCCACTCAAACAGAATTTACAAAGTTTAGTCCATTCAAAAGACACTCAACCCTCGTCTCTCTCACTCTCCAAATTGCCAAATTTTACCATTTTCACTCCTAGTTGCAAGCATCAAGGTAAGAAAGTTAAGTATTTTCATATTCTTCTTCTTCTTCCTTCATTTATTTTCTCAAGAACCTAGGGCTTGAAATAAATCCCCTATTTTCTGTGCACAATTTGGGTGAAAAACACCAAATTCATGTTGTCATTTCTAGGTGAGGTTTGTTGAGAGCGTGAGTCCAATATTATGCTAGAATTTTGGGAAAATCTGAGTACCCATGATTTTATTTAAAATAGGAGTGAATTTTTTTTTTTTTTGTTCTTAATATGAAGTTCTTGGCCAAATCGTTGAAATTTCTTTGAAATTTGTGGTTGTATGTGATGTGTATTGCATAATTTGGTGTCTAAAAATTGGTTGGGGTGTTTGGGATGTTTAGAAGTGTGATTCATGGAAGAAATATTCAAGTTTAAGGATTGTTCTAGGGCTGGGGATGCATGTTCGCATTTGCGAAGGGGGGTGTCGCAAATGCGAAAACTAGAAGTCCTTACTACCTAAATGCGAAGAAATACTCGCAAATGCGAGTTCTGAGAAATTCTGAGGACTTCGCATTTGCGACTTCTACGGAAATTTGGTGTCTTCGCAATTGTGAAGAAAAATGTCGCAATTGTGACATCAGAGAGCAGACACCTGCAGATTTTAAACTTTTGAATTTTTTTTCTAAGTATGGTTTCAACTTTCCAATCATTCCTTTGGCATCTAAGATTCATTTTGCAACATATTTCATAGCCATACCCCATTTTCACTCCAATGTTTTGTTTTCAGGTACATATACTGAAAATGAGCACTAATTCCGATGAATCCTCGCAAGACAGCCCTTTGGAACTTGAGGATAATTATGACCAGCACTGATTCTTGCCACGTGAGTGTCAGGAACGGTATTATGCCGAGCTAATCTCGAAGAAGCTGCTCCCGGAAAGTGGGATAGTGTTGGATAAGGTCAAGGAACATCTTCCGGAGTTCTACTAGAGACTTGTAGCCATGGGATGGATCTGCTTCGCCCATCAGCCTTGCAGGTCAAATGAGCAATGGGTGAGGGTGTTCTATGCAAATCTCCCGGCCATCAATTTTAGAAAACCAAAGATGACGATTCGAGGAAAAATGGTGCATTTCGGAGCAGAAGCTGTGAACAACATCTATCACCTCCCTGACCATGATATGAACCTCTTCCGTGCAAAAGATCGTCTTCCAAGGGATTGGTTGGTCTCCCAATTATGCCCGAGTGTGGATGTTCCTTGGGCAGTGGATAAGAAAGGAATCAAATCCAAGGAGTTCATTGCTGAAGCTAAGATATGGCTGGCCATCATATGCAGTCGCGTCTCTTCGGTGTCGAATATATGGAATGTACCTATACTGAGAGCCTTGATGGTAGAATGTATTGTGGATTAAATTCTGGATGGTACTCCACTCATTGTTGGTGAGATCTTTATCAATGAACTGAAGGAGTATCGTCGTCTAAAAGGTACATCATTGATATTCCCATCTTTTAGAACTGAGTTGTGCCAACTTGCGGGGGTTGAGGAGGCTCCGGGGGACAACTGGGTAAAGCCGGGTAAGCTTATCAACCCTTTGAAGAAAAGAGGAGAGGACGGAGCCATCAAGATCAAGAAGAGAAAATTGGGATTGCCTCCTCAGACCGAGCAGGTTAGTCAGCCTTCTTCTTCCACAGGAGGACCAATCGCTATGTTATCTGAGGAAACGCGGCAAATTCGCGAGCTAGTATCTTAGCTTCCTCAGGGACCTGGGGAAACATTTGAGGGACCCTCTACGTATGTTTCAAAGAAGGACTTCCAAAAGTTCCTTGATGATCAGAAGAAGCAGGGGACTCACTTGAAGCAGCTGGAGAAGGCATACACTGATTTGTCCATGGCACACGGTGGTTTGAGCTCTTCTCATGCCAAACTAGCAAATGCACATGCTAGGATGAAGAAAAGGGAGAAGAAGAGAGATAAGCTCTTCACCCGCCTGTGGAAGGGTGTGAAGGGGCTGTTTAAGGTTCTAAAGCCTCAAGAGCCACTACCATCAACCGGCCGGAAGAAGATGATGATGTTCCAGTCCATTGGTCCGAGGAGGAAGGAGGAGAAGATGCGAGGAGTCCAACAGTGAGGATAGCAGTTGATGCAGTATTCAGGGAGCACCTTTCATCATTTTTAATCTATCTTGATTAGTTGCATTGCAACACATTCATGTTTGGGGGGGGGGGGGGGGGGGGGGGGCTTCTTGAATAACTGTGAATGGGAGGTTAAATTTATTTTCTTGTGAATTGGTATTTGTTTTTGTGTTCCTGTGACAATTTAGTCTGTTTTCATTTTTAGGTGAATTGGTATTTTGTTCTTGTTTTTCATCTGACATTACTTTGCTTTCATCTGAATTGTTGTGTTGTATATTTATGGTATGTTTTATTTTGGCGGTGATGTCCTTGGTAAACTTTTTTCGACTCTTCCCGATGATGGATAACTTAGCGACTTTCTTTAGGGAACTAGTCTTGTAGTGTAGATATAGTTTTGTTAATTTAGAAGGAAATGGTGGTTTGAGTTGGGGTTGTGCCCATTGGCCAAATTTTTTGATTGCTTGGCACCCACATGATTTAAACCTCGGCATATGAATTCTTGATTATTATTTTTTTTAAAAACAATGGTAGGAGTAAAAATTATTATCACTCAACTTTTATTCACAAGAATAGTTTCTCAGGCTAGATGTGATCTCCTTGAGATTCACTGGTTTCAATTGGGTCTTGGATTTGTATTCCACTTGAGTTTTCACGTGCCATGTATGATGATTTATTGGGATGTTCTCTTGCGTCATCTGTAGTTTTAGAACTTGCTCAGAATGTACTCCGAGACGAAATCCCAGACTAACTTGGTTTAAAGAATGATATTAGGTCTTCCTTGGACTGCCATTGAGCCCAAAGTTTCCTATATGTGCTTGTTTTCCCTAGTCAACCCTTTTTGAGCCTTTAAACTTTTTCTTCAACATCTATGTTACAAGTTGTCTGAGCAATGGGCTAAGTCCTGCCCCTGCCTCGTCCTCTGCCCCTAATAGAACTCTTTTATTCTCTCGCAAATGACGACAATACATGCCTCTGCCCCTAGTAGGGGCTGCCGTTGCTGGGGGACCTGATTATATTTTTGCGAAAGAAGAAGCACGTATTATCGTCATTTGCAAGAGAATAGAAGAGTTCTATCAGTATTTGAGATAACAAGAACCGCACAACGGAGTAGAAATAAAAGGAGTTTGTTGCTAACTTCATAGCCTCTAAGAGATAAGTACAAACGTCTCCGTACCGATCCTTCAGACTCTATTAAGCTTGTTCGTGAATTGTAAGACCTAGGCAACCTAGAGCTTTGATACCAACTTGTCACGAACCAAATTCTCAACCCTTGGGTTCACAATTGAATTTACACTGCCTTCAAATTTGCGATATAATTGTCGCATTTGCGATATCTGGGCTGGTTGGGCAGTCTTCGCATTTGCGAGGATGGCCTCCCGGGCCTGGTTCACATTTGCGAACAAAATGTCGCATTTCCCTGGCCTGTGGATTTGCAATTGCGAAGCCGGATCTCACATTTGCGAGATCAGAGGCCTGTGCCAAAACACCAGATGCACCATATGAGATTTCTAAGTTCTAATCACTCCGTAGCCTACCCGAAACTCACCCGAGCTCTCGGGGCTCCAAACCAAACATGCACGCAAGTCTAAAAATATCATACGGACTTACTTGTGCGATCAAATCATCAAAATAACATCAAAAACTATGAATTCAACCTCAAAACTCATGCTTTCTCAAGAACACTCAAATTTTCTAACTTTCAACTGGACGTCTGAATCACGTCAAAGCAACTCCGATTCTCATCAAATTTCACCTATAAGACTTAAATATCATAACAAACTAGTATCGGGCTCCGGAACTAAAATATGGGCCCAATACCAACGACTTCACACATTAGTTCATTTCTTTATTTCCTGTAAAAACCAGCACAATAATTTTGTTCAAAAATTATTTTCTAAGGCTAGGAACCTCGGAATTCAATTCCGGGCATACACCCAAGTACCATATTTTACCGCAAACCTCCCAGGATCGTTTGAACACAGATTCGGGTCCGTTTACTAAAAAGGTTGACCTAACTCAACTATAAATCAAATTTTTAACTTCTCAAAATGTTTATTTCTCATGTTTTCACATAAAAGCTTTCCGGTTTTACGCTCGAATTGCGCACACAAATCGAGGTAAATAAAATTAATCTTTTAAGTTTAATGATCCTGGAATGGGGTCTTTATTCGTAGGATAACTCTTTGGGTCATCACAGTGGTGAAACAAGCGAGGTAAGACCTTACAATAGTGAAAGATGTAACGAATTGCAGGATATTCTTGATCTTACTTTGAAAGAGTCTCAAAAGATGATGAACGAAATAAAGAGACTCAATAGAGAAATAAAAGACTGGAAACTCAAGCTTGAAGTATGCGAAATTGAAAAAGAAGTACTTCAAGATGAATTTGATGAATTGCAAATGCGACTCAATGGCATGCGCAAATCCACCCATCAAAGTTCTGTAAAGTCGAACTAGGCGACTTACAAGTTAACTAGAGAAGGACCAGCCATAACAGAGTCCACTAGTACTAACAAAAATGGAAGATCCAAAAATGGATCAAGTCCTATGTGTCACTATTGTAATAAAAGTAGACACAAATATTCTTTTTTGTCGATTTCGTAAGCCAAAGGTCTCAGGATGGATTTGGAAACCCAAAATTAATCCTGAATCTAGTAGTACTAACCAATAAAGACCCAATAATGCTTGGGTACCTAATAGAAAGTAATAATTATGTTTTGCAGGAACACCACAGAAGGAGTCGCAAAGAAAAATGGTACTTGGATAGTGCGTGTTTCAGTCACATGACAGGTGACAAAAACCTATTTAAAGAAGTTACAAAATAGATGGAGGAAATATCAAATTTGGTGATGACTCAAAAGGAAAGATAGTCGGTACCGGAATAGTTCTTTTCAATAATAACTGTGATATCACTGAAGTTTATCTTGTTGACATACTTAACTACAACCTTCTGAGTATAAGTCAGCTGCGCGACTCAGGGTATGAAGTAAAGTTCAAGAAAACAGGTTGTGTTATTGAAGATGAGGCAGATGAAGCTTTGAAATTGTTTGAGATCTTCTGTAAAAGGGTCGAAAGAGAAAAGGGATATCTTATTACAACTATTCAAAGTGATCACGGAAGAGAATTTGAAAGCAGAGCATTTGAAGATTTCTACAACGATCAAGGATACACTCACAATTTCTCTGCTCCAAGGTCACCCCAACAGAATGGAGCAGTTGAACAGAAAAATAGGACCTTACAGGATATGGCAAGAACTGTGATACTAGAATATTCACTATCAAATCACTAATGGGCAGAAGGAGTAAGTACAGCTTGTCACATTCTCAATCTATGTCTCATAAAACCCATCCTGAAGAAGACTCCCTATGAACTGTGGAAAGGTAAACGACCCAATATAAGTTACTTTCATCCATTTGGAAGAAAGTGTTTCATTCATAATAATCGTAAGGACAATCTTGAAAAGTTCGATCCAAGAAGTGACAAAGGTATTTTTCTGGGTTATTTATTGAATAGTACATCTTTTAGAGCTTATAATAAACGCACATTGTGTGTAGAAGAGTCGATATATGTTATTTTTTATGAGAATAACACTTCGGCCGAGAAAGGAATTACTGCAGGTGATGAAGATCAAACTCGGGTAATTCAGGAGACAAGCAAATCTCAAGAGTCGACTAACAAACCTGATGGTGTGAGATAGAGTCAACTAATGAGATTAGCAACAGTCTATCAGACCCTCCAACGGAATCAACTACTCATACAGTTCGTCCAAATGAATGGAGAAGTGAACTGGAATATCCTCAAAAGTTCATCATAGGGGATCCAAACGAAGGAATGAAAACCAGGGGAGCTCTCAAGAAGAAAGCAAACATAGCACTAATTTCCTAGATTGAGACAAATAATATAGAGGAAGCTTTGAAAGACTCAAGCTGGCTGCAACCAATACAGGAAGAGCTAGATCAATTCGACAAAAATCAAGTATGGAAACTGATGCCCAAGCCTGAAAATGCTCCCGTAATTGGAACAAAATGGGTTTTCAGAAACAAGCTTAATGAAGATGGAAAAATTCTGAGAAACAAAGCCAGATTAGTTGCTCAAGGATACTCACAACAACAAGAAGTCGACTATGATGAAACCTTCGCTCCAGTAGCTCGACTGGAATCTATACGAATTCTTCTCGCATATGCATTCTTTAAAAGATTCGGGTTGTTCCAGATGGATATTAAAAGTGCCTTTTTGAATGATTTCATTAAAGAGGAGGTATACATGAAACAACCTCCTGGATTTGAAGATTCAACATTTTCGTACCATGTGTATAAACAGACCACAACGCTGTATGGACTGAAACAAGCTCCTCGAGCATGGTATAAAAGACTTAGCTCATTTCTTATTGATCGCGGATTTACAAGAGGTAAAGTAGATACTACCTTGTTTATTAAAAGATCATCAGGAGGTAATCTCATTATTCAAGTTTACGTTGATGATATTATTTTTGGTAGTGCTAATCCTCTTTTGTGCAAGGAATTTTTAAATCTTATGCAAAGCGAGTTCGAAATGAGTATGATGGGGGAGATAACGTTCTTTCTTGGACTTCAAATTCAACAATTTGACGAAGGAACATTCATATGTCAGACTAAATATACAAAGGAGTTGATTCAAAAGTTCTGTATGAGCAATGTCAAAGCTATTGGCACTCCAATGAGTCCTTCAACCAGTCTCGACAAAGATGAACATGGAAATCCTGGTGATGAAACTAAGTATTGTGGAATGATTGGCTCACTTCTTTATTTAACTACTAGTCGACCGAATATTATGTTTAGTGTTTTTAAATGTGCTAGGTTTCAGTCAGCTCCTAAAGAATCACATCTAACTACAGTAAAGAGAATTATTCGATATCTTATTGGAACTGTATCTCATGGACTACGATATCCATGCTCTAACAATTTTAAACTTGAAGGTTTTTCAGATGTTGATCTTGTAGGTGATGAGGAAGACAGAAAAGTACAAGTGGAACATGCCAACTACTTGGAAAGGCACTGATATCTTGGAACAATAAAAAGCAAGGATCAGTCGCATTATCCACAACTGAGGCTGAGTATATCGCCATTGGACAATGTTGTGCACAATTACTATGGATGTCTCATCAATTGGGTGACTATGAACTATTCTTTAAACCTATACCAATTTTCTGTGATAACTCTAGTATGTCTCTCTGAAAACCTGTGCATTATTCTAGGGCAAAGCATATAGACATCAAGCATCATTTTATTAGAGATCATGTCCTTTAGGTAAATATAGAACTATCTTTTGTTGGAACTGCTGATCAATTAGCGGATATTTTTACTAAGCCTTTACTAGAGGACAGATTTTGCTTATTAAGAGAGTTACTTGGTATTATTTGCATTAATCATTAATATTAGGACCTATGTGTTACTATTATTTTCTGTATGTCCAATGTTCAGTTTTCTTTATATTCATTAATTGCGCCTCCGAATTCCCTCTTTTTTCCTCTCTTTTCACATCAGTTGCAGAGTTCAAAGAAGGAAAACCAATCATCACGTCTGATCAACTGACACCCCTTCCTTTTATGCACTCACCGTCAGAAACCCTTCTTTTAATACCTGAAACCCTTTTCAATCTCCATCGCCTAGAAACTCTACCCAAAAACTTTCCTCAACCAAAGCTTTTCCATGGCCAAACACTCCAAAAATCCCTCTGTCTCTACCAGGAAAAGTACTCGCTCCAGAGCAAAACCCCCATTCCCAGCCTCCAGAACAAGTAGACCTAGGGTCCGATCATTTGGAAGGTTTTGCCTCTTCTCAGGCGGACCTTTAAGACCATTCTCATACTTAAGGAGAAAAATCCTTGGGAAAAATACCTATGGATGAACCCCCTGAATCCTTTACTCCAAAAAGTTCAAAAATAGATCTCTCTAGTTCTTTAGAGTCTGACCTAAATTTCTGAGATTCTCCAAATAGGGATTTCTTTATCACTTTGAAAGACAAGACAATTTCATATGGGAGGGTAGTCGACCTTGATGACATGGAAGCCATAAATTGTAAGGTGAAAGATATGTTCGTTCATCAAGGCTGGTCAAAATTCTTTTATGTTCCTCCTCCTAAAGTTTATGAACCCTTAGTGAAAATATTTTATGCAAATCTTCTGTCACGCCCCGAACCTGGGCTTGGACGTAACACAGCACTCGGTACCTGACTTCATGTGACCGAGCGAACCAACTGACTGAATGAATCAACATGTGATATCATAAGTTACTGAATGCAGAAGAAAAACTAACACATACTGATATACTGCAAGTCTAGATGATATAAATCAAAGTGCGGAAATACTAATACAATTCTGAAACATATTTATAGCCAACATGGCTTAATATGAAAAGCCTGCGACTCTATCTAACTGTTACTCTAGTTCTATGAAGCCTCTAATGAAGTAATGAAAACACTGATTGTCTGAAAATACTAAAGACTATAAGGTAATGATAATTCCCTAAACAAACTAGGGATCACCAAATAGCTAGTACAAGAATCCTAGCGCTCTGAATCGTCAACCTGTAAATCATTACCTGTATCGTGAGATACAAGCCCCGGGCAAAAGGGACGTCAGTACATTTGAATTGCATTGGTATGTAAAGCAACTGAAAAAAATAATTATAAATGATGAAACTGAAACTAAGTTGATAACTGAGAACTGGACTGATAACTGATAACTGAAATGGTAACTGATAAATGAACTGAAAGGAAGTAAGGATATGAATACTCCCTCTTCTGAATGATGAACAACTTGTTTATCTGAATAAGCTATGGCCTCGGTCCCAATATATATGTGCACAAGCTACGACCTCATGCCCAAGTATACGTATACATAACTACGGCCTCAAACCCAAATGCATAAAGCATAAACTACAACCTCAGGCCCAAACATGCATAAAGCATAAACTACAACCTCAGGCCCAAACATGCATAAAGCATAAACTACAGCCTCAGGCCCAAGTATGCATAAAGAATATAAACTACGACCTCAGGCCCAAATACAGGTGTTCAACATTCAGGAACTGAGAATCATACTGAAATACATGATACTGAAACACTGAACCATACTTAGTTACATGATACTTGAATACTGAATAGAGCTAGACTGATACATGTATTCATGAACTGGTTATGAAAATTGAAACTTCAATTATTTATGACATGCTGAGTAATCTATACTAAGACTCGTGGGCATCAAACCCAAGTCTATATTGATTACGAACTGATTTCACAACGTTCATAATGAAAGACATGAACGAGTTATGAAGCTAGAGAATAGAAGTTCTGCAACTATTCAAGGAACTAGGCTTAACTATATTTCTAAGGCAATTGGTAATGTGGTAAAAGAAACGTAATGTAGGGAGAATCATTAACATTCCCAAACATAGAGAGTTAGCCTCACATACCTTAATTTCCTTCTCTTAAGCGTAATATAATGTTTGCCAACCCTTTCAACTTTAATCTATATCAATGCAAGTCAAAGGGATTCCATATTAGCAACAATAGACATGTTTTGGTCACTTAGGAATTTTATCAAACACTTGGTGGCATAAAACTTCATAGCCCTCATTAATGGTGTTTCTATACCCAATAACCCATTCTTTTTCTCCTAGATAAATTCTAGAGTCTCAAATAGTTATAATCTACATTATTCTTTATCACCCATAAGGTAAACAACACCATTAACCAATAACCAATAATCAACACACCCAACTTATAACCGTTCATGCTTTTATATCAAACCCATCAACTCATATCTCATGAACTAGGGTTTATAATTATTAAACCAATATTAGAATCAATTAGAGGGTGAAGACATTACCTTTTTGAAGTTCAATCCCCTTGAATTCGAGTTCTAGGGTTCCTTCTCTCAATAATGATGTCCAAATCAAATATCTAATGATATGGAGGATTTACCCATGTTAATAAGATGTTGGGGAATTGAAATAAACTTAGAATCACCATTAGTACTTACCTTGGATGATGGAGGGACCTTTAAGGAGTTAGGTTTTTGAGAGTTTTCCTTCCTAGAGCATTCTTTTATGTTTTGGGGGTGTGGGGGATGAAGTAGAGCTTAAAAATAACCCACCACAAGCGCCCCCACGCACCTGGAGGCCCAACCCGCGCTACTGGCCGTGCTAAATGGCCAGAACGAAACTCCATTAGCGCGGGCGCTCTAGTGGTCGCGCTAGTGGGCGCTCATATGGCGTAGCGTTATGTAAAATAGGCATAACTCTTTGCACAGATGTCCGTTCGGTCTTCATAATACATCATTGTAAAGATATTTAGAAGTCCTACAACTTTGATTCTTTGGGTTTTCTGGGATTCCTTACACATTTGCACTAAACACTTCTGGAAGACGGGTCTTCTGCAAACTTAGTCGATTTTGTCGAATTTTATGCATCTCACTTTCCATCTTGATTTTGAAACAACTATTTTCCCCCATAATCATCCCGATAGGACTTCATATGTTCATAATATAACCTTACTACTCCTTTAACTCATTCATACCTAAGTCGAATGTAGGGGGTGTTACATTATCTCCCCATTGGGATCATTTGTCCTCGAATGATTGTCCTGATTGTAACTTCTGCTAACTCCGGAACTTAAATGGGTCTGGTGGAAATATGAACTTGCATTAATACTTGCATACTAAACTGAATGAATACATGATTTACTGAACTCTTGAGATACTGAACTGAATGACTACTGCATTGACTGAATATTGGTCTGCCATGGATACATGAATACTGAACTAACATGGATATATGAATATTTTAGCTGGAACGAATATTTGAGTATTGAACTAACATCAATATCATAGTACTAAGTTGGCATGAATATCTAAGTATTGGACTGACTTGAGTAGCTGAGTATTGAACTGACATGAGTATCTAAAATGAGTATCTGACATGAGTATCTAAAATGAGTATCTGAGTACTGAACTGACATGAGTATCTGAGTGTTGAACTTACATGAGTATCTGAGTGCTGGAAACATGAATGTTATAACATGACATGTGAAATACTGGTTGTTCCACTACTAATATGGTGGAAAAAACACTAGGCTTTCTGTTGCTCGACTTTCACTTACCGATAATTCGGACACTTGGCCATAAAGTTTGCGACATTCTTTTTCATGTCGTTCGACCAATAAATATCCTTGGTCATGATGCATATTTGGGGATCCTGGATGGAAAGAATACTTGGAATTATGGGCTTCTAACATGATCTTACCTCTTTAAGTTAATCCATGTCTGGAACACACAATTTGTCTTGGTACCTCAAAGTACCATCATCTCCCCCTTATTCAAAAGCCATCGTCTTATACTGGTGAATCTCCTCTCTCAACTGCAACACATAGGGATCATTAAATTGTTTCTCCTCCTCTTCGTCTACTAAGGGGTAACAAGTCATATTTTAGACAACAACTCTACTATCTTTGGAGTACGCAAATTAAACTCCTAGCTGGGCTAAGCGGTGAATTTATTTCACCAGAGTTCTCTTATCTACCTCAATCGTGAGTTATAATTCCCGCACTTGATTATCTTCTTAAGCACTTCCTGGAAACACTTATAGTATAAACTAAGTCTTTGACATGTACTCTAAATTTTAGAGTTTTGTGTAATGGCACTACCCTCATAACACATAAATAGACATGATTTTATAGTTTTTCTGTGATCACTTTATCATCAATAACTAAGCTCGATGGTCATTCTACTCACTTTATGTTTCAAAAATATGCTAGACATAATCCCTAAGGTAATTATACAATTTTCCCTCATTACCAAACTGATTTTCTTTTTCATATCCAATGCTAATTATTCGAGTTTCATCTGGACTTACTGATGATTTTCGCATCACCTCTTAGACTAAAGGTCTTATACTTGCACATCCTTCCTCATTTTTTTTTTGAAAACTAAATCATTCGCATAACGGAAAGCTAATTTACTCACAACTATTATACAAAATCTTAATAATTTAACTCTGCTTACACTATCAATCTTGGATAAACCACATTTTGATAATTCCTAAAGGCTATTCTTCTATAGTTTGCTCTCTTATTGCTAGCTATTTCTTTTTTCACTGCCACTGTACTTCGGGTTTAACTTAAACTCTTAAAGTTCTAACAAACATTCAGTATTTCAAACTGTCATACACTCACTAGAGTTAACCAGGCTAAGTAAATTAAATTATACCTCTACTAGCTCTGCTGGAAGTGTTAATTCATTGTATCCACTCAAACATACTTACTATTCTTTTACTAACCACCTGCTAGCATCATGTGTTCATGTTCTGCTTTGAATAACTAAAGTGAAGCATAAGGTTATTTATAACTTCCCTCACCATCAGGCCATGTTCTACGGTCGCATACTTATTTTTTTTTAAACTATGCACATGGATCACACTTAGAGAAAGTTCATCTGTCTTAAACGAAACTGGAATATCTAACCCCAAATTTTCTATACACTTCAAAATCATTTTTGACTATGAACATCTAGAGAAAACACTTAGTCACATAATATAAGGGGGAACTGCCTTATCTTTTATCTCACAGTAATAGACACTTCTTATACAAATTCACTAACATAGTACTTTCTAGTTCTGATTTGAATAAATCTAAACAACTTAAAATCATTCCTTGAAATTCAATATCGACTGCTCTTGGTTCTCATTTTGTACATCATGTCTTCTTAGTCATATACATGAGTTGTACGAGATCACATCTTTGGTAATAACAAACGTTTCTGACTCCTAGGTATTTTACCCTTAGGCTCTTTTCTATCCATAACTATAGTGACCAATGTTTAGGGTCTGACATCCGAACTATCATCATCCCACATGTGGCTCCATTTCCAAGAATTAAAAGAAATTGTTCTCTGAGGTAAAACACATACGATCACCATACACAAACTTATTCTTTAGAGTATGCCATCATCTGATAAATCACTTACTGCACCATCTGGCGAGTCTTGGTCTTAATCTAGACCTAAAATATGCGAAGATTTCACCATAACCACTGTTACTTACATTTTCTTTTAGCACCCATAGGCATCACTGTATACTCACCAATCACTAGAACCAACCTATACTCCATATTTATACCCCAATGGAAAATCATCATCTTTAGAAGCTTGGGTTTTTCTTGCCCGTCACTTTGGCATTAGATACGTATGGAATTCGATAGGAAAAGAAGGTTAACTATTGCTTTAAGTTTCATGGCACGATCTAGAGTACAAAGAAGTGAGATAATCTTGAATGTCTTGGTAGTTAACCATTTATATGAGTGGTCGGCACACACATATAAAGGAAACTTCACTTGACACGGCTTCATAGACTCCCTAGGACTCTTGAACCTAGTGTTATGATACCAAGCTTTGTCACGCCCCGAACCTGGGACTGGACGTAACACGGCACTCGGTGCCTGACTTCATGTGACCGAGCGAACCAACTGGCTGGCTGAATCAACATGTGATATCATAACATACTGAATGCAGAAGAAAAACTAACACATGCTGATATACTGCAAGTCTAGATGATATAAATCAAAGTGCGGAAATACTAATACAATTCTGAAACATATTTATAGCCAACATGGCTTAATATGAAAAGCATGCGACTCTGTCTAACTGTTACTCTAGTTCTATGAAGCCTCTAATGAAGTACTGAAAACACTAATTGTCTGAAAATACTGAAGACTGTAAGGTAATGATAAGCCCTCGAACGAACTAGGGATCACCAAATAGCTAGTACAAGAATCCTAGCGCTCTGAATCGTCAACCTGTAAATCATTACCTGTATCGTGAGATACAGGCCCCGGGCAAAAAGGACGTCAGTACATTTGAATTGCATTGGTATGTAAAGCAACTGAAAGAAAGAATTATAAATGTTGAAACTGAACTAAGTTGATAACTGAGAATAGAATGATAACTGAACTGATAACTGATAACTGATAACTGCACTGATAACTGATGGCTGAAATGGTAATTGATAACTGAACTGAAAGGAAATAAGGATATGAATACTCCCTCTTCTGAATGATGAACAACTTGTTTATCTGAATAAGCTACGGCCTCGGTCTCAATATATATGTGCACAAGCTACGGCCTCATGCCCAAGTATACGTATACATAACTACGGCCTCAGGCTCAAATGCATAAAGCATAAACTACGACCTCAGGCCCAAACATGCATAAAGCATAAGCTAGCCTCAGGCCAAAGTATGCATAAAGCATATAAACTACGGCCTCAGGCCCAAATACAGGTGTTCAACATTCAGGAACTGAGAATCATACTGAAATACATGATACTGAAATACATGATGCTGAAATACTGAACCATACTTAGTTACTTTATACTTGAATACTGAATAGAGCTAGACTGAGACATGTATTCATGAACTGATTATGAAAATTGAAATTTCAATTATTTATGACATGCTGAGTAATCTAGACTAAGACTCGTGGGCATCAAACCCAAGTCTATATTGATTACGAACTGATTTCACAACGTTCAGAATGAAAGTCATGAACGAGTTACGAAGCTAGAGAATAGACGTTCTGCAACTATTCAAGGAACTAGGCTTAACTATATTTCTGATGCGATTGGTAATGTGGTAAAAGAAACGTAATGTAGGGAGAATCATTAACATTCCCAAACATAGAAAGTTAGCCTCACATACCTTAATTTCATGCTCTTGAGCGTAATATAATGTTTGCCAACCCTTTCAACGTTAATTTATATCAATGCAAGTCAAAGGGATTCCATATTAGCAACAATAGCCATTGTTTGGTCACTTAGGCATTTAATCAAACACTTGGTGGCATAAAACTTCATAGCCCTCATTAATGGTGTTTCTATACCCAATAACCCATTCTTTTGCTCCTAGATAAATTCTAGAGTCAAATAGTTATAATCTACATTATTCTTTATCACCCATAAGGTAAACAACACCATTAACCAATAACCAATAATCAACACACCCAACTTATAACCGTTCATGCTTTTATATCAAACCCATCAACTCATATCTCATGAACTAGGGTTTATAATTATTAAATCAATATTAGAATCAATTAGAGGGTGAAGACATTACCTTTTTGAAGTTCAATCCCCTTGAATTCGAGTTCTAGGGTTCCTTCTCTCAACAATGATGTCCAAATCGAATATCTAATGATATGGAGGATTTACCCATGTCAATAAGATGTTGGGGAATTGAAATAAACTTAGAATCACCATTAGAACTTACCTTGGATGATGGAGGAACCTTTAAGGAGTTAGGTTTTTGAGAGTTTTCCTTCCTAGAGCATTCTTTTATGTTTTGGGGGTGTGGGGATGAAGTAGAGCTTTAAAATAACCCGCCACTAGCGCCCCCACGCACCTGGAGGCCCAACCTGCGCTACTGGCCGCGCTAAATGGCCAGAACGAAACCCCATTAGCGCGGGCGCGCTAGTGGGCGCACATATGGCGTAGTGTTATGTAAAACGGGCATAACGTTTTGTACAGATGTTCGTTCGGGGTCCATAATATATTGTTGGAAAGATATTTCGAAGGCCTACAACTTTGATGCTTTGGGTTTCCAGGATTCCTTATACATTTGCACTAAACACTTCTGGAAGACGGATCTTCTGCAAACTTAGTCGATTTTGTCGAATTTTATGCATCACACTTTCCATCTTGATTTTGAAACAACTATTTTCACCCATAATCATCCCGATAGGACTTCATATGTTCATAATATAACCTTACTAATCCTTTAACTCATTCATATCTAAGGCGAATGTAGAGGGTGTTACATTATCTCCCCCTTGGGATCATTCGTCCTCAAATGATTGTCCTGATTGTAACTTCTGCTAACTCCGGAACTTAAATGGGTCTGGTGGAAACATGAACTTGCATTAATACTTGCATACTAAACTGAATGAATACATGATTTACTGAACTCTTGAGATACTGAACTGAATGACTACTGCATTGACTGAATATTGGTCTACCATGGATACATGAATACTGAACTAACATGGATATATGGATATTTTAGTTGTCACGAATATTTGAATATTGAACTAACATCAATATTAGAGTACTAAGCTGGCATGAATATCTAAGTATTGGACTAACATGAGTAGTTGAGTATTGAACTGACATAAGTATGTGAGTGTTGAAATGACATGAGTATCTGACATGAGTATTTGAGTACTGAACTGACATGAGTATCTGAGTGAAATTTATTCCCATGGCGGATTCTTGGTCTTATTTATGCGAAGTAGTGTATGAAAGTTCTTCTCACACTCCTCAACACTCTTTTAGTTATTGTAAAGCGAAGTATATGGATGATTGATCACTGAGATAATTAAGAGTTTATAAATGGAAGGATACTCAGAGAAGAAATAGAAACGCCCATTTTATTAGAAAGATGGCAATCCTACTACAAATTAATGGTATTTGCCTCAATTACTAATAAACTAGAAAGGTTCTGTAGTTAATTATTTTGGTCTTTATGAAACGAAAAACAAAGGTTGAAAACATCTAATGATAATTTTGTAATTTACAGCAACGAGTAAAAGATAATTCTTTCCAAAAAAATCATTGCTCAAGCAAAACATGCTTCGAAAAAACCATCAAGCCAATTTAAGCTAGGTTCTTATTGTTCCAACGGAAATGATAATCAGTTTGGTCCTTGATAGATATAATTATTTGATTATTTGTATTTATCCATTTACACGATTTTGTACTATTTATTAGATTTACAACATGTAATCTCATATGTTTAAATATACTATATGTTATTTGGCTTTACCAGCTAAGTTGGCCATCAAATGTGTAATCTCGTCTTGGTATTAGAGTCAGGCCCAAGATGTTGGGCCCTAGAATAGATTGTTCACGCGCGTAGTCTCTCTCATGTGTCCTCATGCATCAATTGAATTAAGAAGAACTTTCCCATCAAAAAAACCTTTCTCTTGCTTCCTTGGCCTGTAATGTTAAAACACCAAAAGTAAGCCATCTTAAATTGTGAAAGCATATCTATTTATAGACAAGAGTGGGTTGCTCTAGTGGTAAGCACCCTCCACTTCCAACCAAGAAGTTGTAAGTTAGAGTCATCCCGAGAGCAAGGTGGGGAGTTCTTGGAGGGCAAGGATGCCGAGTTTCTATCAGAAACAGCCTCTCTATAGAACCAGTTTTATCTTTTTTCTACTCGGAAAATGTGGAATTAAGAAGAAGATTTCCAGATCAGAAGAAGAACCTGTACCTGTTTTCCCCAGTCTGTAAGATAAGTGACAACAGAAAGCAGAATAACTTGTACTACAGACCCCATGAGTAATCCACTCCATAGGCCCTTCTCTTTCCAATTCAAAACAAACCCCATTAACAAAGAGGCAGGAATTCCAACCAAGTAATATGCACCTAAATTAACATAGGCCACTATATGTTGCCAACCACTTCCTCTTGCAACTCCAGCTAATAATGTTATTATGCTATCCAGGATAATGGAGAGGCAGAGAAGAGGAGTAAGTTCTTCGATAAGATTGACCACTTCTTGTTCATGTGTGAAAGCCAATCCCCATACATTACGCAACAAAAAAATAATCGCACTTGCCACAAGGAACTCTACAGTTGCTAGAGCGAAGACTACATATATTGAAATTCTAACTGCTTTTGGATTCCCAGCTCCCAACTCATTTGAAATCCGAGTGCTACGATACAAAATGGTAATGAGTTAATTTAAGAATGCCATATGGTACCATACTAATCGTTAAACCAAAAAAGTCATTGTGTTGGAAGAAAAAACCTTGCAGCAGCACTGAAGGAACATGGTATGAAGTAATGTAATGAAGTAGTTGTAAGGCTGCATCCAAAGAAATTTAATTTATCAATTCTTGTCGTAAAAACGAAATATGAAAGTTAGCAGAGATACATACCAAATAGATAGGACAGAAGTCTCTAGTTGTGGATTTGGCAGCAATCCGCAAAACAGCAGAATTAGTTCTGTCGCCCACCATTTCAAACTACATTTGTAAGTAATAAATTAAGCCTTAACTAAGATATCAATAACAACATATATGGAAGATACATAAGTTTTCCATAGTCCAGACTTAGAAATCTGATAGTTAAATTACCAAACCATTGCAGCAGACGGAATAGCAAATTGGAAGAACTCCGGCATAACATGGAAAACATCCTTTGAGAAAAAAGGACGTGTCTTTTGACAAGTTGATGAATACTTCAAGTAAATCACAAGTAAAATCACGTTCAACCAATATGATGAACCGATCGCCATAGCTGCACCACTGGCTCCTAACTCATATTTGAATATGAAAGCCCAACTGAGAGGTATGTTAAAACATAGAGACACTACTGAGGTCCATAAGATTGGAAGGATCAAACTCTGAGTCTGAAAGTAGCAAACAAGTGACTGAAGAATAGCATAAGGAAGGAGAGTTGGGATGAGATAAATCGAGTACTTTCCAGCTTCAACAGAGATTAATGGGTCTTGGCCAATCCATAGAAGCAATTTGCCAGTGAAGATCCATAGAACAGAAACTGGCAGACACGCGAATAATAGAAATATAATGGCAGCACAAGTAATAGTGCCAACTTTCTGATATTGCCTTGCTCCATAGGCCTGTCCACATAAAGTTATCGACCCAGTTGCCAGTCCAAACTGTACACCAAATTCAGATTCAAATGACTTAAGTACCTCAAGCAATCTCGAGATAAACAGTGATAAAATACATTCACATTTTGGAGGTAAGTCTTAAAATCAGAACAGATAAGTTTATAAGTTTACACACATTTCTTTACATTATTATTGTAATTTATCTGGTTGTAGCTAGTACATTACATAATCATTTAATTTTTTAGAACATAAACCCTCACTTACTGTAGTCAGTTATTTTTATTAGCTCTTAAGTCACCTGAAGTGAGATAAATTTTACATGTTAGTGCTTGAACATTCTTCTCTCTTATTGCGACTTTTCGAAGTTTAACATATCTTCATATAAGCTTATGCACAATATTTAGAAAAGCATAAGTATTCCAACTAACCATAGTTAGTTTTTATATAGTTTATCATGTAAAGATCTAGAAGCTTAGGCCAGTTGACTTTGGCCAAATCCCCGTTTGACATTTGAACTTATTTAATTTCTAGGTAAATTTTTGTTGGATGGATGGAGTACTTGCTTGGTAGTTGGGATAAAGCATTTTTAGCATATATATACGTAATAATTCTACTAGAACTCTATAACTAATAATCCTTCTTAAACTGTTCATCAATGCTTGAACTTAAGAGTGTAGTAGAAGGGACAAATTAAAGAATGTTGAGAACAAAAATATATAAGGAGCTTACAAGGATAGCGAAGCCAGTAACATTGCAGTAAGATGTGGCGATGGAGGCACTCGAGAAGGAGAGTTCACTTAAGTGACCCAACATAACCATTGGTGCATAGCGCAACAGGAATTGACACACATGCACCACTATCATTGGTATTGCTATGCGACTAACTTCTTTCACCTCTTCTTTAAACACTGCCTTTTTGCTGATCTCATTATTCAATGGCAGCAGAGCTCTTCCCATTTCCTCGAGCAATATGATGGTTCGCACCAGAACGTTATAAGCTTGAGGAAATTTGAGAGAGAGAATGACAGGGGAGACGTTAGGAAAGATATTCTTGATAAGTTTGATCAGCCTATATTTAGGATCTTTAGTTTTCGTGGAATTTTATAAGCTTCTTGTCTTTGTCACAGGACAGTTTTTAATACCATATATGCAAATTCTAGTTGACTTTTGGCAATTTTTAAGAGACTACGCCGGATGGATCACGTATAGAGTTCATTATTCTATCATTGTTTTGATCAAGTACTATGGTTGAATGGAACTTGACATACGTGAGCAGAAGCTTCACACTTACTTCTATACACAACTGCACTTCAATCTCATGAGCAGCCTTAAACTGATCATATGTGCAAATTCAAGTTGACTTCTATATTTTATGTGATTTCGTACAGTGTTTTTTATCCGATAATTTTTATAAATGAAAAACATTTTAAGTCCTACAGTTGAATGAAACATGAGATCCATGGGGAAGCTTCACCCTTACGTCAATGTAAGTACTCTTGTTCAAGTCAACATGTGCAGCACAGAATTGTACAGTAGCAGCGTTAGTTAGACATAACTAGTTAGAATTAGTTTAGTGTTTAATAGATGGTTATATGTATTGTTAGAGTTAGTTAGTAAGGTGCTATATATACATGTAGTCACATACGTGAAAAGTAAGTTGGAATAGCAGAGTCCAAATTTTCCAGAACTCTCTTCTCTCTCTCTCTTTTCTCCCTCTTAGCTCGAAGAACAATTCCCCTTTCCCTTTCAATATGGTATCAGAGCCATAGATTCATGGCGTTTTTTTGAGCTGATTTTTTGAGGAATTGAAGGCTAGTGTTGAGATATTCACTCAATTTCGTTGGAGAAGTGAGAAATTGAGAAAGTTCGGTTGAGATTTGGGCGATTCACCTAGAGTTTGCAATTCTTTTTTTTTTTTTTGAACTCCAAGTCACGATTTTATTACCATTGCAATGCAAAAGATACAATTTGAAGGAGGGTATAGCCTGGCCTTCTATATGGATTGAGAATTTGACATAGCAAATTCATATAATAAGTACATAATTGGTGGGATTATCTCCACACCAACATGCCAATTGGTAATAAAGTTGAGAATCCATGGTGGTTCATACACTATGGTACTTGGTCTTCTCTTCTTGACTCGGAATGCTGGAATTTGCCATCTATCTACATTTAGGAGCCCTTTGACTTGCCACGGCAATGTATCAAAATAAGTGAAAATATACACTTCCTCTAACTGGTGGCTTAGAGAAGTCATCTTGTCCGCAACTTGATTTGCTTCTCTAAAACAATGTCTAATGATTAGACCCTTTTGTTCAACCAGCGTTTTTACCTCCATAACAGCAATGTTGATTCTCCATGGTGTGGACAATATGCCTTGAATGCAGTTGTGAAGTAGCAAGGAATCAGTTTCACCAATAATCAGTCCATATCCTTGTTGAACGCACCATTTTAGGCCAAAAAAAGGACATATGCTACTGCTAAGTTACTTGTTCCTTGACCCATTGGTATAGCGTAAGCCATAAGCATTTTACCACCATTGTCTCTAACCACCCGCCACCTCCACAATTCCCATTAACATAACTACCATCACTGTTTAACTTAACAAAGAGCAAGGGTGGTTTAAGCCACTTGACCTCAGTTATGCACCTTTCAACCAGAGTAGTCAAAGAGTTTACTTATATCTTCCCAATTATTATTAACAGTTAGCTTCCCAAAATGAGAGTTAACTAATTGGGCAATGTTAAATGTGATAAGGCATTTGGATCTTGCCACTGATGTCCTCTCCATTTCATATTTGCTACAACACCTTGACCTCCACAACTCCCATACAACAATAAGAGGCATAATCTGGACTTATGATTCCAACAATTAGCAAATAGAGTTCTTAAGGGGATGTTTATACGAGCTATTCCAATCATTCCAGCAAAAATTGCCCATACTTGTGCTGCAAAATGTCCCTGACAAAATAAGTGTTCACACGTTTCCTCACGTGGGATCATTCCGGGAGAAGGGCAGCAACAACATTTAGAGGCTAAGGAAATCCCAAACCTCGTTATCCTTTCATCTGTTGCGATTTTTCCATGGACATCTCTCCAAGCCAAGAAAGACATATTAAATGGGACATCTTTATGCCATAACTTAGAGTCAAAAGGAGCAAGATCCTTTCTTTGTCTTAATGCATTCCAAGCAGAGGCCACACTGAATTTTCCTGAAGTAGTAATTGTGCAGAATGGAGTATCATCTTCTTCTTGGCCAATTGTGATGTGAACAGAGGCTACCGAAGTCTTAACAGCTTCAAGAGGCTGAATATGTAAGCAAGACCAGTCCCATACTCCATCCTTATATACTTCATTAACGTTGGTATTGTCATACCCGACATCTTCGCCTAAGTTGGAAGACAAAAGACCAAAATTGGTCCAATTATCATACCAAAAGCTGCTATTACCTCCCCCAACTCTCCATAAGACGTTCTACTCTACTTCATATTTCAATTTGCACATAGCCTGCCATTATGGGATTTGCCAGTTGTCCATTGACTAATCAGTGGATGATAGATTCTATAATATTTGGCTTTGACAAATTGGGACCATAAAGAGTTTGTGGTTCTCAACCTCCACCATTGTTTTGCTGTGAAGGCTTTGCAGACATCCTCCCAACTTTCTAAAATTAGCCCCTCCCTCTTCTTATGGAAAACAAAGTTTGGATCATGCCGACCAATGGTATCTGTCACTAGTCTCTTGCCCAGACCAGAAGAATCTAGCTAAGTACCTCTCAATTGTAGCGATAGTACCCTTGGTTGGATGGCCTACAACCAATATATGGACATTCAGGGCCAACAAAACATGCCTGGTAAGAACTGCCCTGCCTCTGGAAGAAAGTAACATTAAATACCATCCTTTTATCCTGTTAATCACCTTGCTAACCATCCTACAAAGGTAGACAACTTTTTGTCTACCAGAATATATAGGACAACCGAGGTAGTTGATAGAAGGGGGTTCATGTCTCAGCTCTGTCGTTTCCTCAATCCTGCGAATGGATCTTTGTGTTGCAGAAGAAGCCAATGAGAAACTGCATTCAGATTTATTTTATCTTCTGCCCAGAAACTTGTTCATATGTTGCTAATGTAGTTTGGATTAGTTGAAGGGTAGCTTTCCCACCATTGCAAAATAAAATAGTATCATCGGCAAAGGCAAGATGGTTGATTTGTGGACCATGACTACTTATGTAGAAACCTTTGTACCCTCTGTGCTTCTGGAGTTCATTCAATAATTGGGATAACAGTTCAGCACTCAAAACAAAAAGAGAAGGTGAGAGAGGATCACCTTGTCTGAGCCCTCTCCCAGATTTAAAAAAATCCATGCCTACTCCCATTCACAATTATTGTGTACCAATTGTTTGAAATAAATCTATGAATAATGTCAATCGAGCTCTCAGCAAAACCCATTTTTCTCAGCATGAGCCAGAGAAAGGACCATGATACTCTATCATATGTTTTTGCCATGTCTAATTTCATAACCTCATTGCTCCCCTCAACAGGTTTCCCAATATCAGTCACAATCTCTTGAGCCAACAAAATATTCTCAGTTATGGCTCTACCTTTAACAAATCCACTCTGATTATGTGAAATGATTCTAGGAAACATGGTACTCAATCTAGACACATTGCACAAACTAATAGGCCTAACGTCTGAGAAGGTTTGAGGGGATTCCACCTTTGGAAGCATTACTAGACACGTGTGAGTGAAAAATCTTGGTAACTGAGCTCCATCAAAAAAGGCCACTACAGCATTGAAAACAGTTTCAACAATAATAGACCAGGCACTTTGGTAGAACCTGCCAGTAAGACCATCAGGTCTAGGTGCACTATCAACATCCAACATGAAGACACATATTTTAACCACAAAAAGAAAAAGACAGAGAACACCATATGCCCATTGCACATTCTCTAAAGATTTTAACATACTATACCCCAATTTTAGAACGCCTTTAACACATACACACGCATCACTCACGAAGTGGCACGTGTAAAAAAGCATTCCATCGAAGGGTTCGAAATTTAAAGAACACCAAATCTCTCTTTAAAATTTCTTGAAAGAGCTGGTGGACAAACACTTTCAATTCAGATGTACAATAATTAGCGTAAAGACTTGAATAGCGCGTAAAAGTAGCCATTGCAAAGGAAATGATCCCATTATGTTATACAAAGGCATAATTCTTTATCTCTTGTCTTCCTAAGATCTTCCTTCGTGTACCCTTTCTCTTGCCTTCTTTGCCTGCATAGTCCATTCCCCAAATTTTATAAGAAAAGAAACTATGAAAAGACTTTCAGAAAAGTAAAAAGAATGTGTACCTGTTTTTCCCAGTCTGTGAAACCTGTAACAATAGACAGAACGATCGATTGTATAGCACAACCAACCACTATTCCAATCCAAAGCCCCTTTGCTTTCAAATGTACAACAAATCCCAACACCACTGCTAAAGGGATTGCTATCACATAGAATACCACTAGATTTATATATGCCCCAATATGCTGCCACCCACTTCCCCTTGCTATACCTGTTTTTTGTTAGAAAAGTAATCTTAGTCCAAGTCCACGCGAGTTACCAGTTAATATATATGACATACACAAAAGATGGATAGTTTTACACAGTTGATATCCATTATTTTTAACTTTTTGACATGGAATTAACAGAGTGGCAAAGGGTTGATGTGGAGAGTGATGTGTTTGACATTCCAGTAATTTGTACTCCCTCCGTTCCAATTTATGTAAACCTGTTTGACTGGGCAAGAAGTTTAAGAAAAAATGAAGATTTTGGGAATTTGTGGTCCTAAACATGTGAGAAAGGGGCCCAGAGTATTTGTATGGTTATAAAAGCTTCTCGTCAAGGGTAAAATTAGAAGTTTAAGCTAAATTGTTTCCAGATTCAAAAAGGATCATTCTTTTTGGAAAGGACCAAAAAGGAAATAGATTCACATAAAGTGGAATAGAGGGAGTATTTTCTAAGAATTCATTACTATAATGTTACAAAAAATAGCTTTATGACTTTACGGCTATAATAGGTAAAGTAAAATGAACTAACCAGTGATGACTATCTGCAAGCTGTCTGTGACAATGGACAGGCAAAGAAAAGGAGTCATTGCAGCTATATAGTCCACCACTTGCTTCTCATTGCTGAATGCTTTTCCCAATACATGTCTGCTTCCGAACAGACTTGTGTTGAACACTAATGTCTCTACCACTGTAAGAAACATTACCACCTGAACTGCCATTCGAGCCTTTTGAGGATTTCCAGCTCCCAATTCATTTGAAACACGAGTACTTTAAAATAAAATTAAGACAACAAGAGAACTGAAGTAAGATTAATGAGTTTTCGCTACTGATGGACATGTTAGATACATATAGAGTCAAACCTTGCAGCAGCTCCAAAGCCATATGGTATACTGAAGTGTAATTGAGAAATTGTTATGCTGAGTGTGAACAAAATGAGATATTAGAACCATTTCTATTAAAATAACACTCTCAAAGGAATAGGAATTGTGATTAGAATACTGTACCATATTGACATCACTGATGTCTCGAGCTTTGGATTAGGTAAAAGTCCTGATACCAAAGCAAGCACCTCAAATGACCACCATTTTAGGCTACAATAATTTGAACGATAATGAAAAATAAGAGTCATTGAGAAAACAACAAACAAAGAAATACTTCATCCAATTGACCATTCATTCAGGAAGACAAGTATTTACCAGACCATCACAGCAGAAGGGATAGCCAAACGGAAGAATTGTCTAATACCAAGGAAGGCTTCCATGGAGAAAGGCGCTCGAGTTTTTTCACAGGAGCTTGACAGTTTGACATAAGAGGCAAGAAATAGCACATACAACCAAGAGGATATACTGAAGGCTATAGCAGCTCCTATGTTTCCTAGCTTCAACTTAAATATCAAAGCCCAGCTTATGGGCAAGTGGATGCATAGAACAGCAAAGGAAGATAAAAGCATGGGAAGAATCAAACTTTGTGCCTGCAAGTATCTAGATAGTGGTTTTGAAATTGCACCACCAAAAATAGCAGGGATTACCCATAATGAATACTTGCGTGCTTCCACTGAGATTGAATGATCTTGTCCCGTCAATATAAGTAATTTGTCCATGAAGCACCACAACACACAGATTGGTATGCATACAAGAAACAGAGAAATTATAGCAGTGTAGGTATATGTACTGAGTTTACGGTATTGTTGAGCTCCATATGCTTGTCCACATAATGTCTCCATACCACCAACCAGCCCTGTCTGTTCCAAGTTCACAAACCTCTGAAAATCAATACTATGATTTTATCGGACGAACATTTATTAAACAAAACACTTTGGACCCAGAGGGACCCAGGGTTTTAACACATTGGGGCCACCAGTATTCTACTCAGTGAGTACCCCGAAAGGTTTTTAGTGTTCAAAGTGTCAAGTTAATCATTTTCAAATTATACAAATATACTATATATTTCAGCTGAAATTTATGGGATCCCATGACCCCTCAATATTATACATAGGTCCGCCTCTATTTGGACCAACTCAACCCCAAAATTAATTCATGATGTGAGCACTGTACAAAATCATATAAGGAGATATAGTCCATTCCTCGGGATACAAAATCATATAAGGAGACGATAGTCCATTCCTTCGGGATTCTAACACCCCCCTCCCCCCTCCCCCTCCCTCCCTCTCGTCCAAAGCCAGGCCTGGACATTTGGAGCGTAGATGACATAGTACGACGGACCGACAACGGGTAAACTAAGAATCACAATGAATTTGTCTCTGGTAAAAAAATGAATATTGATTGTAACTCAACCACAAAAGTTAGTTCAGACACAATTCCCTCAACGGGAGACACTTATGCATATGGAACATTAATATGTAGACAGAACTTACAAGTAGACTGAAACCGGTGACATTAGTTAAAGAAGTGGCGATGGCAACACTAGACAGCGCTAACTCTCCAAGATGTCCCACCATCATGACTGATATAACTTGCAACAGGTACTGAAACACTGTGACCGCCACCATTGGAGCCATAAAACGACTCGTCTTCTTCAGTTCTTGAGACGCGGCATCCCAATTTATCTGCCATTTCTTTTCTTTCAAGCTCTGTGGCAACTCCTCTACCATGATAGTTCTACTTGTTGCCACTTCCAACAGATGAAGAACCAATGCACAATTAGTACTAATTCTATGCTGTTCCTAACACGTGACAGAAAGATGCTTGCTTACTTTATCGGATACTTGTTAAAATCTTTTCTCGGTGGTCACCTTTTTTGCCATTATTTATGTTATCTGCCATAAAGTTTTAGGTATTAGCTAATTCCCATTCGTCTTTTGTTCGATTGGATGTGGGGTCCATGTTGAAATAATTGAAATAAGAAAGAAACAAGTTGCAATGACAACTTGTTCGATATTGACAGAAACCGAAAAAGGTTTTAAGCTTGTAAGTTGCAACAAGTTAGTGAAACCAAAACTAAGTTTGGGCGGTGGCCGCAAATTACAATGAAATTGAGCCTTCTGATTGGTCCAAATTTTGACAATTCTTCCTATAAAGACGTGCTCAATTCTTCTTGTTTAGACACACCAAATCTAGAGAAGCAACCGAGAGTTAGAGAGAGTAATGCACGTATGGTAGTCTGTGAGATAAATAGTGAGTGAGAGTAATATTGTAATGATGTGTTTAAATTAAAGAGTGTTATTTATTTCGTAGTTGTAGTAGTCTTTTGGCACTACTAAATTATAATATTATAGTGATTGTATTGCTCCGCTCGGAAATTGTATTTCACCCTTAAAAGATTTGGTGTCGTTACTCTCTTGAGTTATTATTATTTGCCGTGGATACTATTCCTAGGTGGGATTATTATTTTTATACCCCAACAACGTGGTATCAGAGCCACGGCGAATAATGGTCCACTATCTTTTCAGTACCCCCGTCTCACAAAAGATAATTATAAAAAATGGTGTCTACGTATGAAAGTCATTCTTGGCTCCAAGATGTGTAGAAATCGTAGATAGAGGATATGCAAAATCCGATAATGAGGAAGCTCTGCCTCAAAATGAAAAAGATGTCTTGTCAAAGACAAGAAAGAATGATCAACAAGCCCTCACGCTCATCCACCAATGTTTGGATGATGCCATGTTTGAAAAGGTAGCAGATGATACCACCTCAAAGGAAGCTTGAGAGATTTTACAAAATTCTCTCCAAGGAGTTGACAAGGTGAGGAAGGTAAAACTTCAAACTCTAAGGGCTGATTTTGAAGTTTAAAAAATGAAAGAATCTGAATGCATTTCGGATTATTGTTCAAAGTGAAGGTTGTTGTGGATCAATTAAGAAGATACGAGGAGGACATAGAATATGCCCGTGTGGTAGAAAAGATCCTTCGCAGTTTAACACCGAAATTTGATTTTGTGGTGTGTGCTATTGAGAAGTCTAAAGATTTAGACACTATGACGGTAGAGCAATTGGAGGGTTCTTTACAGGCCCATGAAGAAAAGATTAATAGGAGACAAGAAGTGTCATTGGAGCAACTTCTTAAAACTCAGGCATCCTTTAAGGATTATGGAGGTGAAAAAGTTATCGAGGGAACGGTCAAGGCCGAGGCCGTGGTGATTATGGAAGAGGAAGAAGTAACGGTAACAACTTCAACAATGAAGTTAAAATCTACCAGACATTCAGAGGTCGTGGTCGTGGACATAGAGGAGGAAGAGGACGTGGCTACTACAAAGAAAATAATGGACAAATGTATGACAAATTCAAAATTGAGTGTTATAATTGTCATAAATTTGGCCATTACTCTTGGGAATGTCGTAGCTACGTTAAAGAAAAAGCTAACCTTGTTGACGACAAGAAAGAAGAAGTTGAGTCAACATTGTTGATGGCACTCAAGGAAGAAGACATGGATGATTGCAGCTCGTGGTATTTGGACAATGGAGCAAGCAATCATATGAGTGGATGCAAAGAGAAGTTTGTGGAGATCAATAAAACGTGAGAGGTAATGTGTCCTTTGGAGATACCTCAAAGATTCAAATCGAAGGGATAGGTACGATTCTAATCTCTTGTAAAGATGGTAGTCACAAGCTAATTCAAGATGTTTATTATGTGCCAAAATTTAAAAGTAATATTTTGAGTTTGGGCCAACTTCTTGTAAAGGAATATGACATCCACATGAAAATTATGCATCATTGGCTTATGATTCAAGTGGAATTCTAATTGATAAAGTGCATATGGCTAAGAATAGATTATTCTCTCTGAATCTTAAGACAATTGATGCAAAGTGTTTGAAAGCTAATGTGCAAGATGAATCATGGTGTTGGCACATGCAATTTGGGCACTTGAATTTTGAAGCGCTCAAATCAATGGGAGAAAAGAACTTGGTGCGTGGGTTACCATCAATCAACCATCCCAATCAATTGTTTGAAGCTTGTCTTCTTGGAAAACATGCAAGGAGGAGTTTTCCAAAGGAGGCCATGTCAAGATTAGCCAAGCCGCTCCAGCTTGTTCACAGTGATGTGTGTGGGCCAATCAATCCACCTTCCTTTGGTAAAAGTAAATACTTTCTACTCTCCATTTATGACTTTAGTAGAAAGACTTGGGTTTATTTCTTAACCCAAAAATCTGAAGTTTTTGCTGCTTTTAAAAATTTCAAAGTACTTGTAGAAAAAGAAAGTGGTTATGAAATAAAAGCTTTAAGGTCCGATAGAGGAGGCAAAGTCACGTCAAAATAATTTAATGACTTTTGTCAATCTCATCGTCTCCCTCTAACGGTACCTTATTCACCCCAACAAAATGGATTTGCAGAGAGAAAGAATCAGACGATTCTTAATATGGCTAGATGTATGCTGAAAGCTAAAGGTATGCCCAAGGAATTTTGGGCCGAAGTTGTTTCTTGTGCAGTTTATTTGAACAACAGGTCTCCAACAAGAAATGTTAGAGATCAAACCCCTCAAGAAGCATGGAGTGGAAGAAATCCAAGTGTCAAGCACTTGAGAATCTTTGGGAGCATAGTGTATGCTCATGTGCCACATCAAGGGAGAGCGAAGCTTGAAGATCGAAGTGTCAAGCATGTGTTTGTTGGCTATGATACAAGTTCAAAAGGCTACAAGTTATACAACCCAAGCAGCGGCAATGTGATGGTAAGTCGCGATGTTGAATTTGATGAAGAATTGACATGGAACTGGAAAGCTCAGGAAGAAAATTCATATGATTTTCTTCCATACTTTGGTGATGAAGAAGAACCAGAGACCGTGGAACTTGTGTGTCACGACCCGAAATCCCACCTTCAGGCCGTGACTGCATCTAACATTGAACCCGCTAGACAAGCCAACGTGCACAAGTAATCTAACATTTGCAACCCAATTCCACAGTAGTAAAGGAAATACCTTTAAAAATCTTAACAGAAATAACGAAATACTTTAGAATTTTAGCAGCGAAAATGTAATAGAAATCCAAAAATGCAAAGTGAAATGGCAAAATACACAACGTCGCATAAGCCCAAAACCGGGGTGTCACAACTCACGAACTGTCTAAACAGAGTACTAAATACATAGTCTGAAAAGAAATACATCATTGTCTTGAAACTGGGGAAAAAGATAAGACATAAAAGAATCCAAAGGCAGGAGAGACGCCAAGGCCCACGAACGCCAGCGGGTATACCTTGAAACTCTGGGTGGACTGAAGGTGACTCCCTCAACGCGGTCCACTGGGTCCGGATGTAGGGTCTGCACAACACTACGAAGTGCAGTGTAGCATCAATACAATCGACCCCATGTATTGAGTAAGTGTCGAGCCTAACCTCGGTCGAAGTAGTGACGAGGCTAGACTTAGCAACAACGTTAACCTGTTCTATTTTACAACTCAAAGCATGGAAAAACAAGGCAAAAGATAGGCAGACAAGTATGGGATACGGGAGCAGTAAAGGGGAACAAGTGAAATGAAGCAGCTAAATTGACATATAGAAGTAAACAAGGGAGGCAATTTAACACAATAGCTACGAAACAAGTATAAGTACTAGAAATGTAAATAATGGCACGGCATCACCTTTCGTGCTTTTACTCTCTTCCTCACAATGCAATGTACAATGTATCATGGCACGACATTAACCTTCGTGCTTATAATCAATAAAAATCATGGCACGACATTAACCTTCGTGCTTATAATCAATATGAATCATGGCACGACATCACCCTTCGTGCTTTACACTCTTCCTCACTATGCAATGTAATCAAATAGCATGGAACGACATCACCCTTCGTGCTTTACACTCTTCCTCACCAAACAATGATAGATATAATGGCAAGGAGTACATCATAGTGGAAATACATTTCAATATCACCCGGCAAGGGGAAAGCATCAATCAATTTCACAATAAGTGCCCGACAAGGGTCTCAGCTATAACCAATCATTTCAAATATATCCTTAACAGTTGGGTTTTCAATCGAAACCGATATATCATAAGTTCATCAACCAAGATTTCCAACAACAACGGCTTCCAAGTAGAGACAAGTTCATAATATAACAAACATGGAAGTAATAACAAGATTTTTATCAAAAATAGACTCACGGGCATGCTGGACACACAATGCATAGATACTCGTCACCTTACCTATGCATTGAACATGATAAACACTTAGCACAAAGCATACAATACCTATTCCCTTACCAAAGTTAGGCAAGACACTTACCTCGGGTCCAAAATATAGCAATCAACCTTCTAACACCGCCTTTCCTTTTGAATTCAACTCCGGAACAACAATATCTAGGCATAATTAACTTAAGTATATCAATAATAACTCAATAAATCCAACCCATAGTCTAATTACCCATTTCCAAGCATTCTTCCAAAAATACCAAAATTCGACCCCAGGCCCGCTTGGTCCAAACACGAGGCTCGGACCAAAACCCAATCACCCATACCCCCACGAGTTAGAATATATAATTTGTTTTGAAGTTCGATCCCAAATTGGGGTTGAATTACCCAAAATTCCCAAAAATCTAACTCTACTCAAAACCCCTAATTTCTACTTTGATTTCATGATTTAAGACCTAGATTCTAGTGATAGATGGAGAAAAATGGAAGAAATTGATGTTAGAAACACTTACCCAAGAGGCTATGGAGGAAGAATTGGCTTGGGGGTCTTCAATGGAGGTTGGAGGAAGGAGAAAGTGATGAAAATATGAAAATCCCGTGTAATATTTTGTTTTTGGTATAAAGAAAATAGCTGGGAAGAATTACTCTATGCGTTCGCGGAACATGAGGTGTGATCGCATATAGGCAGGTTCACTTAAGCTTTGCGATCGCAGAGGCCCTTGTGCGATCGCACAAGGCAATTCTACCCAGTCCCAGGCCCCCATGCTAACCTCTGTGCATTCGCAGCATACCACCTGCGTTCGCACAGTACTAATCCTAGACCCTCCGCGATCGCGCCCATTGAGGTGCGTTCGCACTGAACATTTTGACCCCTGAACCTAGACCCCACAATTACTCTGTGCGATCGCATGGACTCTAGTGCGATCGCACTGAAGGAAACATCAGACACCAGAAACCAGTCCAAAACACCAGATTTTACACTTTAACTCACCCCGTTAGCTACCTGAAACTCACCCGAGCCCTCGGGTTTCAAAACCAAAAACACACACGACTCCCAAAACATCCCACGGACTTATTCAAGCATTTGAATCATCTAAACATCATCAAAATCAATGAATTAAACCTCAAAAATCACAGAATTTCCTTACAACTTCATAAAGCTTAATTTTTCCAATTTCGATCCGAAACCCATAATTTCAAGTCCGTTTTACACCAAATTTCACATATAAGTCACATAACATATATTAAACCTGTTTCGGGCTCCGGAACCATAATACGGGCCTGGTAACACGGTTTTCACATCAAAGTTCATTTTCAAAAATATTTATTATTTTCAGAAAATAATTTTCTTTAATAATTCATTTCTCGGGTTTGTGACCTCGGAATTCGATTCCGGACATACGCCCGAGTCCCATATTTTCCTACGGACCCTCCGAGACCGTCAAATCACGGGTCCGGGTCCGTTTACCAAAAATGTTGACTAAAGTCAACTTTAATCAATTAATTAACACAAAAAATTCATTTTTATCAAATTTCCACATAAGAGCTTCCTGGCTACACGCCCGGGCTGCGCACACATATTGAGGTGATATTAACGGAGGCTTTTGGAGCCTCGAAACACAGATTTAACTGAATTTACTTAGGATGACTTTTTGGGTCATCACATTGTGCAAGACACAACTCCACCTCCTTCTCCAAAGAATGTTGCATCTCCCTCTTCTAAAAAAAATATCCAAATGAACAACCGCTGTCACACCTCTTTTTTGCACACAACCTTATTACGAGGTTGAGTTAGAAGAGTTTTTCCAATTAAAGTGACGTTTTGAAAAGGGATTATTTATTATTTGGAGTCGCCACTTGGAATTGAGTTTTGGTGTTCCAAGTCACCTTTTATTTGTATCCCCTTTCAAAAGGAAGGTTTAACTCTTATTTCATGGTCTACGAACAGAAGACTGAGTCTGTTGACCGAGGGGAAGGTGTAAGGCACCCCTCGAGTCCCGTGGTTCTAGCATGGTCGCTTTATTGACTAATGTAAGGCTTAAATCAATTTTTAGTTATTCTTGTATTTTTTGGATTATGGCTTATTTATTGCCGCTTAATTAATTATTGTACCTTTTTTATGTGTTCATCTAGGTGCAGTACGCACACAAGGTATTCTTCTTTGGAATTAAATATTTAACCATGATACGGAATGTACACATGATTATATTATAATTATTTTAAATCTAAAGGCCTCGAGACGCAGAATACGCACATGATCCTTTTATTATTTAAGCATGTCAATCCAAGGTTCGGGTATGAACACATGGGCTAATATTTAAAGTGCGTCTAAAGCATTTCTATGAATATTCATTAAAAAAAAAATCAAATTCGTGTCACGCGAACGTGTACACAATTAATAACATTTTATTATTATTAAGATTGTTTGGTCAAAGTCGCGCGAACGCATACTTTGCCTTATTTCGAAATCATGGTTATGTCACTCGTACGTGTACACCATCATGATAATTGATTAATTAATACGCACCTAAAATATACTAGTAATTATGAGTTATTTTTAAACTAATTTGAAATTTATTGTGAAGGCCATTATTTATGAATATAGGATTATTTTTGGGAGAAAGCATGGCTTAGCTATTATTAATAAATCAATAATTATAATTTAACATTCTATCTTGATAATAACGATAATATTAATGAAATGGAGGGGATTAACTATTGGAATAAATAAACCAGCACATATCATTACTCTAAAACCTGACAACTGAAGCTTAAAATTTATTTTAGGGTCAAAATCTTCCCAATTAAAAGCCAAAGTCCCAATATTATGTTGCAAAATCAACCAGTGGCCTAAC